>JAJIBD010038273.1:117500-232061 GCA_021461705.1 Cryptotis parvus | reverse complement strand
ATATGAAAAGACTCTCAGAACTGTGTTTGCCAACCTTTTTCACATGCAGACTGTTACTTGATCTGTGTACAGGCTCACAGACCGCCAGTTACAACTCTGGTGGTGGACTTTCCTAGGTTCTCAACCTTTCTATCCTGAATACTGGCACCCAAGTGTGCAGGCAGTGGCTGGAGACCAGTGCTCTGGAAGACCTTGCTTCCATAATTTTTTTTTTATCATGCTGAAATTATACCAGGCTATAACTAGAAAGTCACAGGTATTTTGCTGACACACTTCTGGATTTCATTCAGAAGTAAGCTATTTAAATATTAAGTGATCACTTGATCACTTGATCACTTGAATCCCGTTATTCATCGATTTGCTCGAGCGGGCACCAGTAACATTTCCATTGGACCCTATCACGTGCCAATGTAGCCCAATGGCATCTGGTTGATTCAGGAATATGAAGAGCCTCAAACCGTTCCTTCAGGGTCTTAACAAGGAAGTCTGACCATCTTGTAGGTGGGCAGCCACGTGATCTTTTGACATCCCGTGGGATCCAGTCGGTAACAGCTCTAGTCCAGCGGTTGTCTCCAAATCGCATTACATGTCCAGCCCATCTGATTTTCGATGCCTTGGCAAACGAGACAGCGTCCCTGATTCTGGAATAGCGACCGGAGGTCAGAACTCCGGATTCCTTCTCTCACTTGAGTGAGGCGTGATATTCAAGCATAGCTCTTTCGATGCCTCTCTGGGAGACCTAAATAGAATTCTCATCCTGCTTTCGTAGGGCCCAGGTCTCTGAGGCGTATGTTAATGCAGGGAGAATGGTGGAGTCAAAGAGATGTGCTTCGGAGCCGGAGGTTCTTTGTCCTTTAGCTATTTCTTCGATGCCTTTGAAGGCATTCCATGCCGCTCTCTTCCTCCTGCGCAGCTCAGGTTTTAGGTTGTTCATCATGTTGACTTCTCGACCTAGGTACACATAACTGCTGCATTCAGAGATGTTTGTTCCATTGAGAGTGAATGGGGCCTCTGGAACTAGTTCATTTCTCATGAACATAGTTTTCTTCAGATTCAGCTGTAGACCTACCTTTCCACATTCTCGGTCAAAGTCAGCCAGCATTTGTGCCGCTTGGCTAATGTTTGGTGTTATTAGAACGATGTCATCAGCGAAGCGGAGGTGGTGTAGTTGCCGACCATCTATCTTCACTCCCATTCCTTCCCATTCTAATTGTCTCATGATGTTCTCGAGGGTGGCACTGAAGAGTTTTGGTGAGATGGTATCACCCTGTCGAACCCCTCTTTTGACATCAATGATCACTTCTTTGTAGAATGGTGAGATCCTGGTGGTGAATCCGTAATACAGCTCATGAAGGATCTTGATGTATTGGGTTTGAACACCCTGTTTGACTAGGGCTTCGATGACTGCTTCAGTCTCCACAGAATCAAAGGCTTTCTGTAAATCAATGAATGTGAGACAGAGTGGCATCTTGTACTCCCTACAAACCTCAATGAGCTTGGTTACTGTGTGGATATGGTCGATTGTGCTGAATCCTTTCCGGAAACCTGCTTGCTCGCATGGTTGACCTTCATCTAGTGTTCTGCTAATCCTGTTCAGGGATGACTCGTGTAAACACTATTTATTGTAAACAGTTGCGTTTTACAAATTCTTTCTGGTGTATTTTATACATAATTGTACTCCCCTCTGGGAAACTAGGTAAGCATGTAGGTAAGTATAGGTAGGAAGTTACAGAGGTACAGATAGGTTATATATAATTAACTGTGCACATGTCAGTCATAATCCTTTCCCTCAGATTCTTTCCCTTCCCTCCTCTGTATCTCAAGTTAATTCTAGTATAGCTGTAGTAAGTATATACCCAGACAGTGTAGTTCCAAATCCACCAAAGTGGAGCTCCGTGAGTATGCTTAGAAGACCCGGACATTGATTGGAGCTTTATTATTAGAGGAAGATAGTCCCTGCCTGTGACCTGCAGCGTGAGGAAAGGCGGAGAAGAGTTTGTTTCGCACGGAAGCAGGGGCTTGGTGTGTTTCAGTCCAGCATTGAGACTGGTGGACGTCAAGCTGGGTATGAGCTGAATCACACAAGTGGAAGCCAGGTCATGATGGATGATGGTGTTTTCAAATGTGTGTGTGTGTGTGTGTGTGTGTGTGTGTGTGTGTGTGTGTGTGTTTACAGAGACAGTGGAGAATAAACGGGTTATATGAGGGACGTGCTATGGTCAGATTCTCTTATTGAATCTGGATTTTCAATAAGGTTAGTAGGTTAAAAGACCACTTGCAGTTGGTGAGAAGACACAGGAGACCCCTGTCTGTAATGTAAGCGAGGGCTGGTAGAGGTTTGAGCCAGGGGAATGATGGTGGGTGGTATTAGAAGGTATGCGATAGCACAGCGTGCACGGCATTTGCCTTGATGTGGCCAGCCTGGGTTCAACCCCGGCATCCCATAAGGTTTCCTGACCACTGCCAGGAGTGATTCCTGTGTGCAGAGCCAGGAGTAACCTCTGAGCATCACCGGGTATTATGCAAAAAGCCCCCAAAAAAAAAGAAAAAAAGAAAGGAAGAAATTATGTGAAATGTGGTAGATAAATGGGATGAAAAGGCGGAGTATTATTTTTAGACTGTGAAGTGGAATTAACTGTTGTTTGGAATACAAAAGAGGGAAAGGCTAATTTTATTGGGGAGAAGGGAGACAATGAGTGAGTTTTACCAAATTCAAAGAAACATCTAGTGTTTAGCAGGCAAAGTGAGCCTGAACCTTAGTGTAAAAGTCAAGTTTAAAGATAAAGGCTTGAGATAATGTCACATTCTCAGGAGAGAGGAGAAAGGTGGCAGAGAAATTCACAGCAGAAACAAGAAATTAGAGATAAATGGGAGACAAGTAAAATGTTTTTTTGGAGATTAATTATGCAACTAGAGCTTGAAGTCCTTAAGGGATGAAATTTTGTCTCCCTAACTTTTATGTTTTCAGCATCTATCACAGTGCATGTATCCAGTGGGCAATTAATAAAAGTTTGTTGAATGAGTAAAGTGTGCCATCATTTCTGAGCATGGGTAAGCCATCACTAGATTCCAGTGAAATCTTGCTGATACACTTACTTATATTTATTTAATTGCGAAAAATAGGATCTATATTTGTTTTTACTAATCAGTAGCTGGGGTAAAAAGTCTGAATTCAGTTTTAATAATGTCTCTAAGGAAGAGTATATTAACAAATTTTAGTATTAGCACATTTGACTTCTGTGAAATAGAAAAAAGTGAGTTATATTTTTAGATTATGGATGAGAATAGAATTAATCTAGCAGTTGAAAACACTGCATAAACAAATTATTAAATATTTTTGTGTTCTTATCTTCAAATGCTTAATAATTGATTATATAGTTATGTTTTTTAATTTTCCATGCATTTTATAAGTAATACAAACCCTTATTTTTTAATCTGTGTAATTGTATTTTAAAAGTTGAAGCATGATCTTTTGCTGCTAAAAACTCAGTGTGTAGTGATTCGTTAATGACTCTCAATAATGTTCTCATCTTTGAACTCTTCTTCATTCTTACTCATTCGATCCTGATTCCAAGTGCAGGTGGTAGCACAGCTGGCTTGCTGACGACGACTCTGTCCGTATAGCTGTCTTCTGTGTCGTCACTCTTATTGTACAGTGTCGTTCTGACCCAGACAAGCTAACAGTGGTGCTCCAGCTCAAGAGGGATTCCAGACCTTGACACACTGCAGATAAGGCATTTGAGAATGTCACTGTGCATGTGCTGAAAAGGGCTTTTAGATTCAATATATTGTAATAACTAATTTTAGTGTGCATCTGTCTTTGTTCTCTAGCCATTTCTGTGAAGACAATATCTGTCTTTGTCCTCCAACTGTTTCTATAAAAGAAAATAACCTGTGCGGAGAACTAACAATTCATAAATATACTTTGCTGTTCTCAAGTTTGGGTTTTGTGCTTGTTTGAATAGCTTCAAGGTCGCAGTGATGTGTCCAACATCACAAATTTATCATGTTATCTAGTTTTTTTTTACAAGATGTCCTGGTTATTTCACAATTTGGTGATTCAAGGAATCATTCTTTCAGATTTACTTTTAAAATTTTAGGATCGCCAGCATGATAATTTGTTTCAAAAGATGATATTTTGTTTCATATAAAGTGGAGTGAGAGTGTTCTGGTGGGTTTGTCGCTCTCGGTCCGGCGGCTGCAGCCAGCAGTACTGGAGCATTCTGGTCCTCCTTCAGAGCTGTAGGTTAAGTTAAATAACCTGCTGCCGAGGAAGACTAGTTCTGTATTTCCTTCTTTCCAGACATGAGTGCTTGACACTGCATGCTGTTAGAGGTCGTCTTTTGCCGAGAGGGCGCTGATGTCACCTGCTAAAAAGCAGGTGTGGAATAAAAGAGTTGTTGCAGATATCTTAGTCATCGTAATCTGGGGCTCTCCCATGTGACCTTGTGACCATTGATTGCAAAGATGATTGCAGCAAGGTAGCTTGTCTCTGGTGATTTTGGGCAGGAGGAGAATGAAGGAGAATGTGTACAGGTCCAACGGGCTATTGAAAAAGGATATTTTAGTAATCATCCACTGATTATCATGAAATTCCTTTCATGCCTCGTGTGGTTTTTTTTTTTTTTGTTGTTGTTGTTTGTTTTGGGGGCCACCCCTGATGAAGTTAAGGGCTTACTCCTGTCTTTGCACTCAGCAACACTCCTGGCAGTACTCAGAGGACCATATGGAATGCCTGGGATTATAAACTGGGTTGGCCGTGTGCAAGGCAAATGCTCCACCCATTGAACTGTTGCTCTGGTGCCTTGAAACCTCTGCAGTTTTCGCTATGATTGACAGAGAAGAAATGAAGAAAAGGTGAAAAAAAAGTCTTCAGATGGGGAAATGGAAGAAATACCAGTGTCTCAAAAATTACATTAACTGAGCATTATAAACACTAAATGGCTTTGTTATTTGGTGCTAAGACTCAATATTCTTTTTTTCCGATTTTATTTTATTTTATTATTCCCCCCAATATTGTTACACCATTTTTAGATGTACAATTGAAAGATGCTCATGTAGGGGCCGGAGCAATAGCCCAGTGGGTAGGGTGTTTGCCTTGCCTTGCGGCCGGCCTGTGCCGGCCCGGTTCGATCCACGGCATCCCATATGGTCCCCCGAGCACTGCCAGGAGTAATTCCTGAGTGCAGAGCCAGGAGAAACCCCTGAGCATCGCCGGGGTGTGACCCAAAAAGCAAAAAAAAAAAAAAAAAGAGAAAAAAAGATGCTCATGTAGAGTTTTGGTTCTACAGTGTTCCAACACCCATCCCCTCCACCCAAACCCATCTCCCATCACCAATGTCCCCACCTCCCTCCCTCCCACACCTCAACTACTTGGTGGGTTATGTATGTCATTTCTCTCCTCTTTATCTCTCCCTCCCCAAACTTTCCTGCTCTTCGTGGAATGCAGTGCATTAAAAGACATTACTGTTTCCACTATTTTAATGGACTTGCTGCCGCAAGCGGGCTCGAACTGGCCTTGCTCTGTTGATCTGGTCGTGAGGCAGTTTCTCAGCGTCTGAGCAGCGAAAATGGTGGCTAGTGTGATGGGCGAGTCTCATCCGGCTGCTTCCGGGACCCCCAGAGGTGACGGGCCCGCTCCCAAAACCCGTCTGCCCTCCTGGGGGTCCCCTCTTCAGCTGGGCCCGGGCGAGCCGAGTTCCAGCCTCCCCAGCTGCTTCATGTTATGGCCGATGGCCCCGGGCAGCTCCTAGGCGGGGCCACCAGGCTCGACAAAATGGAGAGGGGAATAGCTGAACCCTGACTCCATCTGACAAATTCCCAGTGATTCCCGCTTCTGGGAGCCGCCTACTTGGGCTCGAACTGGTTTTGCTCTATTGATCTGGTCGTGAGGCAGTTTCCCAGCGTCCGGACAAAGACTCAATATTCTTATCCTAGGGATGTCCATAGCTATCTTCAAAGGTGAGAGGCAGAGTTAAGTTAGGTCGTGTGGGTAA
Source organism: Cryptotis parvus (assembly GCA_021461705.1). NCBI lineage: Eukaryota > Metazoa > Chordata > Mammalia > Eulipotyphla > Soricidae > Cryptotis > Cryptotis parvus. Next base: position 226,065 of record JAJIBD010038273.1, on the reverse strand, counting down.
TATTCTGAAAGGCATGAATCGAAGCTAAGAACAAAGCTACCTCTTGTTTGGTTTCGAGCCACACCTGACAGTGCTCAGGAGTTGTTCCACACCTGACAGTGCTCAGGAGTTGTTCCTGGCTTTGCACTCAGGGAGTACGCTTGGTGGGTTCTGGGGATCTTATGTGATGCAGGAATCAAACCTGCACCGGCTGTGTGTAAGGCATGTGCTCTACTCACTGTGCTCACTGACAGTCCAGTGGATAGTGAAAGGCCTGGAGTAGTTTTGATTGCTAATAATAGAAAAACACCGTCTTCTCCATTTCATAAAAAGTTAAGGGAAAGGTAAAACAGGTTTAGTTAGAGTAACAGTTCAGTTTGTGTCACTTCCATTGCATTCAGACTTTAATTTTCACCTCTATTACTAAGCATCTAGCAGACTTCTGAAATTGTGTAAATATATTTTTTATTAGTTTCTGTTTCTAGTATTGGAGAGTTTGTAAGTTTGTCCTACTTATTTGATCAGAAAATTTGCTGATTATTTGTTTATTTTGCTGATTAAAGGACTTGTTTAGCAGTTATGCCAGAAAAATTTAGACTTAGTTAAGTTGTATACTAGAATATGTGAAACTTGAAAATACACAAGTAGGTAGTGTATTTTATGAAAAACTTGAACAAAAGGAACCACAGGTATCTGTGAGATTAAATCCTAAGATAGTGATTTAAGATGGACTCATTAGAAGTTGTTTATATGTCTGGTGAGAGGCAATTATTAAAAAAATCTTTGTAGCACCAAGGATTGTACATATTCTACACATGTGAAGTTCAGGTTATTTAATCACCTCCTCATGACCCCCGATATAAAGATGGTATCTGTGCTCCCATGTAATCTTGGTGTGGCCCATATTAAAAAATGTATAGATGGTGGAAGAAACTTTTTCAGCATTGAAAATTGTTAAGGGAAAAGCAATAGAGTTACACAGAAAAATACAACTCTTTGGGCCAGAGCAATAGCACAGCAGGTAGGGTGTTTGCCTTGCATGTGGTCAACCCTGGTTAAATACTCAGAATCCCACAGCACTGCCAGGAGTAATTTCTGAGCACAGAGCCAGGAAGAAAAGCGAGCCTGTGTCATCTGTGCCTGCCTTTGTAATTTGTAAAACCAAAACTAACAGGCAGCCTTGCAAGATGGTAGTTTTGATTCCGATAAGGAACTAGAGGCGCACTCACACATCACAGCTATCTAGCAGGAATTTCATGAAATTCCTGAATACTGAATTTCGTGAATACTGGTGCCCGCTCGAGCAAATCGATGAACAATGGGAAGACAAGTGATACAAGTGAAGTGATAGATGGTGGAAAATGTGGTCTTTCCTTTTTATACCTCTAAGCCATGCAGGCTCTGGTTAGCATTTTCTGTGAAAGACCAGATGGGAAGTATTTTAGGTTTAGTGGAGCCCAGCCGGTCTCTGTTTCAACCGTTCAACTCTGTCATAGTAGCAGGAAACCAGTCAAAGACAGCAGGTAAATGATTGGGTGTGCCTATGTTCCAATAAAACTTTATTTGCAAAGAAATGTGGTGGCGTGGATATGATACCAAGGCTATCATGTGCCAACGAGGCACTGCTCTCTAGTGCATCTGTTGAAAGCAGTAGGCTGTTGTAGTGAATCACTATCACTATCACTATCTTCCTGTTAATCATCTATTTGCTAGAGCAGGCACCAGTACTATCTCCATATGTCCTGTCTCATGCTAGTAGAACCCAAAGGCATCTGCTTGCTCCAGGAATATAAAAGCCTCAAACCATTATATTAGGTCATGGGAATGACCTAATATAAATGTTACTGGTATTTGGCATATGAATTACAACACGAGCAGCTTGCCAGGCTTGCCATGCAGGTGGCATACTCTTGTAGTCACCTCTAAATAAAACATTTATTGATGAACCATGCAGCCGCAAGGAGGCGCCCGAGCCAGACTGTGATAGTCTGGTCTGCTGGGTGGAGTTGTGAAGAGAGGGAAGTCCGGATGTGGAAGATGGCAGCCCCTATGGAGTGGGGGGGTCATCTGGCTTGTTGTGAGGCTCTGCTGGGTGGCAGGCCAGGGCTAGAACCTGCCATGCCTCCCAAACGCCTCATGAGCGGCTGGGCACAGGGAGAGCAAGTAGCAACTCTGCCCCATGTCTGAGTGAAGAAAATGAAAAATAAGGAGGAAGAGAACGGAGAAATTACTAAGGCATTGATGCTAGGGACAAAGCGATAGGTGAGTGAAGGGGCTGAGAGCGTGCGCTCTGCGCAGGAGACCTGGTATCGGCCACACGGCTCTTCGCACCCAGCGCTGCTGCGATTAATCACTCAACACAGAGCAGGGAGTAGCCAGCAAGTACTGCTCGGGGTTGTACCCCTAACAAAAATAGAAACCTAATGGGAATTGAAGGAAGGACAGAGGGATAGAGATCCAGCTAATCTGAACAGAGTGAGGCAATGGAGGTTACAGAGCCTATTGCAGCGTTTGGAGGGGGCATCCCTGGTAAGACTTTGCTGTGAATGACTGGAGTATTAAAGCCCTAATCCATTGGTAAAACGAAACTTTGGCCCCAGCACTGCGGCTCCCTGAGCACAGCAGCCCCAGGTCCAGCCACTGTGTAGTCGGGCCCCAATGACCAGATCAGGGGTCTCTGGAAGGGACTTGGGTTCATGAGCCCTGCTGGAAATGGCTCCCTGCAGGAAAGAGTTGAGGACTCTGACGTTAGGATTAATATCAGTTACTGTTTCCTGGGAATCTGTGTACTAGACCTTGTGTTCCTCATTTTTTTTAAACATGCCTTCTCAAGTATACCTGAATTTTCATCTATAACCCTTGTTTTCCTTGATATCCTATTGGGATGAACAAAGCTACTGACAGTTCATAAGCTTTTCATTTATTTATTTTTATTTTAAAATTTGGAGCATTGGATCCAGAGGGATGTGGATGTACATGATAAAAGATTTAGGCTCACGTTTTGAGAGTTGAATAGCTTCCCCCTAAAAGTGACTAGGTTGATATATCTAGCAGAAATAGCTTTTCTGGTCTAGGGTTAGAATACAGAAAATTGAAAAACAGATCAGAAGGCTTATGAGTACAGGGTAATCAGAGGAAAGCATAGAAGCAGTCCAACGTGGGTCATGCTTAATTCTAGAGCTAGACTGTTGTCAAAAATAAATACACGTTTCATCACTGTTTTGACTTTTTAGAGAGCTTTATTTAGAAATAACTGCTTTCTAATAAGATAGAGAAAAATAAAGTGCTCCTTCTAAAATCGTCATGAAATTTCATGGTTTTTATTACAGGTTATAGAAATATATATATAACTTAACTATTCATATTGTGAAATTATGTGAAAATGTTATTGTATTTTAAAAATAAAAAATATTTTGAAGTAGAAAAACATTGTATTTATTTATTTATTTTTTATTTTTTTAAAAAATTTTTAAATGATTTATTTTTTTTTTTACAAGTGAATTTTTATTATACCATGTGAGATATACAATTACAAGGATGTTCATATTTGGGTCTCTGTCATACAGTCTTCTAGCACCCATTCCTCCACCAGTGCCCCATTTCCACCACCCAAATCCCAAACACTCCCCCCCACCTAACCCCAGCCTGCCCCTATTGCAGGCACATTTTCTTTCTCTTTCTATCTCTCTGTCTCTGTCCCTGTATCTCTCTCTCCTCATACAATTTATGGCTTGCCCTACAGATATTAAGGGTAAAACATTGTATTTATATTTATTGCTCACATATGAAGATAAATTATTGTGAAAGGGATATACAATCCTAATGAAAGGATGAATGATATATACAATTACGTATTAACTTTTGAAATTATAATGAACATTAATTGGAAGTTAAAATTTGATTCATAGACAAGTCATGATGATTTTTATTCTCATGTGTCTTCAGAGGTAAACCCACCCTTCCTTTTTAGAAAATAAATATTACTATTCTAATATTGATACTTAAAAATGTTACTTTTTGCCCAGCTATTTTCTTTAGGTTCTTATTTTCAAAATATTTTTGCATCCAAAAAGCAATATTGCCAAAAGAAGTTCTTTGTCTTTTGTTCTGACTTGACTTTGTTCTCAGACTGCCTGTTCTCTTTAGTGAGCAAATTTAATGAATAAGACGAGAATATTCTGACTGCGCCCGTATGGAGTCTCGTCCCTGTTTGTGCCTGTTCACATCCTGGAGTTCAGACTCATCTTCAGCCTTGTTTCTGCTGTTCTCTTTGTCGTGACCATTATTTTTCCTGTTCCTGTCATCTTTCCCCCTGTCCTTCTGGTTATGTTTTCCCTGGTCTCATTTCACCTTTGCTTGCTCCAACTTGCTACTTTGATTCCTTTTGCCCATTAAATAATTCCTTGCCATTCTTTCTTAAGATTTAAAAATATTTTAGTTACATTTTTAGAATATTTAAGATGCCTACTCTCATCTCAAAGTTTTAGTTTATGTTTGAAGGGGAAAGCTCATTTTAGTAGAATATCTGATATTTTATTCATTTCATTTGATGCATAGTCTGCATTCAACAGATAATTTGTGATTAAATGAAAGTATTGACACATGCATGTTACTCACGTAGTGTCATTATGATATCTGCCATTAGGTTAGCAAAATGGCATTTGAATCTTTCTAATACAGAGATTTATTTGGTAACATGAATAATGTTATAGCGACAATATTAATTTTACAATAAGTCACAGTTTTAAATGCCAGGTGCTTCAACTTAATATTGTTTGTAAAGTTATTTTTTAGAGAAATGAAATGGGATTTGCCATTTATGAACGTCAAGGTTCACAGGTGTAGTAGGTGCTTGTTCCTGGTGAGTTTCAGAGACCCTGCCTCTTGCACCGCGTTGTGGCTCACGCCTACATTGCTCCAGCCCCCACCCCCACCTTTTGCAAGTATTAGCAATTTGCTTTTGTACTTTGACATCTAGGCTTTCCCTAGTGAATTTTGTCACAGAAAAAAGAGAATCATCAATATCGCTGTTAAACTTGACTTTCAAAGCTAATAGTATCTCATTTGGGGGCTCAAATTTAATAAATTTTCTTTGATTCTGGGTGAGTTTTTTAAACATCAAACAATGAATTGGCCAGGGTGCAGTAAAATATTTAGATCTATTGACTATGGTTCAGAAGGGTGGAAGGCAAAAGACTGGTGGTTTGATGTTGATAAATTCTCAGTACCTTAATCCACATTAATGTTTTCTTTTATCTGCTTGTGTATTGTGACAAAAAGGCAAGAGAAAGGAAGAACATTTCCATACAAATACATGTAAAACCTAAAGCAAATGTGTTTGTAAGACACGACACATATTTGTTACATTAAGTAATTAATTGGAACTCTCTGTACAGCTGAAGACCAAAGAATGCTGACTATGGGCAGTATCGCTGTGATGGGGCTCACTGTGCACATAGTACTCATGCTCTCATTGCTTTGCACCTCTGTTTGTGTACACGCTGACTCCTCCTCCTTAATAGAAAGCTTCAATTAACTTGGGATGATTTTTATGTGCAATAAGTATGGCCATGGATACAACAATTAAACAACAGATTTTAAAACCCTCTAGCATTATACTTCATTCACAAAATACATAATTTTACAAACTGACCACATGAAAGTCAAGTTTATATTATTGTTGGCAAGTTATATCCGATATTGCTCAGATAAAACTAAAGACATAAGTGCATTCATTTGAGCAATTAGGTTTATTGTTAAATATTTTTCTCCATATTTTCTTCTTCATAAACACTTTTCCCCTGTGACTTTAAGTTGAATATGATTTATCAAATATGTGGTAGAAAGAGATGATGAATTCTTAAACTTAAGCATAAAGTTAAAAAGTAGGACTGAATATTAAAACTATTAAAATTAAACTCATGATTAAAATGAGAGTACAATGATCTTAAAAGAAAATGAAAATGTGGATTTTTAAAGTCTTTTTTAAAGTTTAAAGGGAAAAATAACTGATTCTTAGTGTTTTCTTCTATTTGTATTATATAGGGACTGTTTTCTCATAAACCCAGAAGGTGGCAGTGTAATATCAACTGCTTGCAATTCCTAGACTAGAGAGTTTGGTATTCAGTATCTGTGGTGTGTTTGCATTACCTTTTGGAATACTTAAAATATAGCACAAATACTACTGATATTTATTTTATTCAAAAATTGTATGACCAAGTTTGTTTATATGAATTTTGTTGTTAAGACTCAAGTTTAACAAGAGTGCAAAGGACAAAAAAAAAAAAGATATCTTTGCAGTGTATTCTAATGTCTCTTTATGTGTTGAGTTTATTTGTGTTTATTGCAGGGTATTCTTCAAGTTCTCTTTTCATAGGCCAGTAAACAAAAACTCTTATTCAGGATGCAGCAGTTAGTGCTGTTAAACTTGATATTAGGAAAGTGATAATAATTAAAGGTTGCTTTTTATTTTGGATTTGTGGGGGTTTCCTCTCTCCTTTCCTTTTCCTTTTGAGGGCAAAAGAGTGAAAAAATAATTCAAGCCTCTCGATCAGGAGAGCTCCAGTGGCTCTTCTTCCCTCCCTCCTTTCCAGCAGGAGGATGCTTTTTTCTTCTTAACATTCTCCCCCAGCTCTCTGAATTAGAGATTTATTTGCAACGAAAAATCAATTAGTCCTAAATTTATTCATGGATTTCAGGTCCAGCGATCAATGCAAGTCCACTCAGTGGGCTCAGGGGGACCCAGTTCATCCCAGTTAATGTGTCTGAAGGGGAATTACCATTGATGCTCTTCTCTTCCCTTTAGGTCAGAGATCAGATCGCGTTGTCACGGACTGCGGCAAGTAGGAGTGACTTCACCCTGCAGCTGCCCAGACTCCACCTGGAAACCTTTGCGGCCGAGGGGCTCAAGGGCGGGCCAGAGGTGGTAGCATGCCAGGTTAGAGTCTCAATAACATTGTTTGCTTCTGAGACGTGTACAAAAATAAATTGCGCTAACTGGAGAACGAAAGCCTAAGTACAGTGAATAAACCAAAGGAGATAGCATCTTCCTTCGTGGTTCTGCTGTCGAGAGGCAGGATCTTTCACAAGTCATTATTTTTCTTTAACTACACCAGCATGTTAATACTACACAAAAGTACTTTTACCAGGGAAAAATGTTTTAGAGCTAAGTACAATATAAAACAAACTACTTTTCCGCAGAGGACCAATTAATGCTAGGCTATCTCTAAGCTATCTCTCTAAGTTAGTCCCAATTTGTTTGCCTATTGTTTTAAAATAAATTCCTTCAGATAAAATTATCAGGACATATATTTGAAAATTTTCAGAATTAATTTCAAAACATATTGAATACTTGTGTGATAATTTAATGCTAGTAAATATAGAGCCTAACTGTAGTTTACATTGAAGAATGTTTAATACTTTAATGTATAGCATTAAAATGAACATTTTTGAACTGGGCTACTTTGTTTATGAAAATCAAGGTACCAAATCATAAAAATTTCAAGTCATTTGAAAATATACTTAATAAAAATATACTTAATAAAAATTCATTTATTTAGGTGGTATCCATCTATTCTGGTTACTGTTATTTGTATTATATTTCCCATAAATTTAAAGTTTTTCCTTAATTGAACATAACAAAATTTAGTATGCTTTAGTCTTCTCATGTCCAGCATCTTGCTAGGAAAATAATCAACATTATGTGAAGCATAGGGTGCCTGCTATTTCCAGAGGAGGTTGTCTTTGTATAGTAGCTGAGTATATTTAAAAGAGAATTATCTTGATCCAGAGAGAGGGTGCAGGGTTTCAGTGATAACCTTGCGTAAGGCTAACTGCACTTGCTCCCTGCTACCACACTGAGTTATGTTTCTGAGCACAGAGCCAGGTAGAAGCCCCAAGCCCTGATCAGCGTGAGCCAAACTCCAGCCCACAATAAGCAAAGTAAAACTCTTTAAAAAATTATCTAAACTATTTTTTAAAAAGAAATATTTCTTTAGACAGTCTCTTACGCATTCTAAAGTTTAAAAGTACTTTTTGTTTATTTTGCTTATGATCTTATGAAACATGAATTTTGTACAAATTAGTGTCATTCAAATGAGAACTGAAAATTTTTTTCTATATATTTCAGATTGTAATTCAGTTTTTTATTGGTACCTAAATTAATACTCTGCAAAAAAGTGCTCATTTTCTTCATTTGATTGTCCACAGTAGATCTAAAACACACATCTAATTATAAAACTAAACACAAATTTATAATTTGATTAGACTGGGAAACCATCATTTATTATAAATGTATTATAATAAATACATCATTTATTCTTGTATTACAGTACAAGAATTTGTACATTTTAACTTTGATGAGCCTTATTTCTGAATTCATTGTAACCACGAATTCAGTATAATTTGAAAAAATTTCTGGTGGTTGTCAAAGAACTATTTACTGGCTGTCTTTATTCAGATTCTCCGAGGGCTTATCACTTGTCTCGGTTCACAAATAAAGACTTCCCCGTATTCCAGATTAGGTGATGGGGAAGAAACTTGTCGTTTGGGGGAGACAAGATGTGAGCTGTGTTTCTGTCATCTGTGGACTGTGAGAAGGAAAAATAGTGACCATATTGAAAACTGTCACTTTTAAGTTCAGTAGAAATAGTTATGCACTTGATGCAGACCTGAAGCCTTGATGGGTTCTGTGCTGAAATGTAATATGCATTGAGTGTTTAGTAATAATTTATATCATAGTCAAGTATTCCGTACAGGAGAAAGTCCATAGTACATATGTTTTTTTTTTTCAAATAAACATGCTTTATGCACACAATTCAAGATGGCATTTTGGAATACCTCAAAAGAAAGACACTGCTACATAACAGCATTAGCAAAGTATTTTAACAAAATAAAGAAATTTTAATGGATAAGTTAAATTTACATATACGGTCGATATATTGGTCAAGAATCTAATAAAAGAAAAGACTTCTCAGTTGAGCTTTAATTTGGGTACTAACAATTATTATTGTATTTATAGTTAAGTTGGATATGATTTCAATGCAATTAATTAAAAGCCTTCATTACAATAAAAATAGTTGCCATTTCAGTGGACACTTACTGTGTGCCAGTTATCAATGCTTAGTATTTTAATGTGTTATTTAATTATCATAATAGACCTATCGAGTAGATGGCATTATCTGCACTTTACAATTTAAAAAACCAGCAATTCCGTGAATTCCATGTGTTATAGAGTAGTCAGGGTCAGTGGCGCATGTATAGCCCCCCAGCGCTTCAGGGGCCCAGTGGTGCCAGTTGGTGGCTCTCGGTATCGCTGGGTGTCTCAGTGGATCCTTGCCTTGAGCTATGCAGCGCCGGTGGCTGAAGATCCCCGGAGCAGCCCAGAGTCCCTGAGCACTGTTTGAGAGCCCCATTGTCACGAAAACAGATAGAAAGAAAAGCAAACAGTAATTACAACGTATGACTGTCACAGCAACAACCAATAAATGGCAGGGCCCAGAGATTAAATTTTATATTAGGTGTATTTGACTGCAAAATCTGAACTGACAGACTCAAAAGTCAAGTCTAAGTGATAATACTCTTGGTAAGTAGTAATAGTAAAACCCTTTAAATCTATAGTGGAGTCTTATATTTACAGAGCCTTTATTATACATTTCTGTGCAATAGAAGTTGCAGTTTTTTTTCTGTATTGTAGACAAATTTGAAGATAAAAGTCTCATTTCTGTTTAATAGGTAATATTATGAAATTCTGTTCTTCATATTGTGCAGCACATGAGTATGTATTTATCCTAAGTAAGGGTATATATGTAAGAATTCAGCATTTATGTAGCCTTTCCCCTGCCTCCAGGGTGATAAAGTCAGTTGTTCTTGTAGAGCATATCTGTTGATAACGGGAGGAGATAATCCCTGTGTGTGTGTGTGTGTGTGTGTGTGTGTGTGTGTGTGTGTGTGTGTGTGTGTGTGTGTGTGACCTACACAGATTTCATAGAGCTGCAGGAGCGGAAGTTTTCTTGAACAGCCAGTATCTGCCTTTCTCTTGGGCAAGCTGCATTGTAGAAATAATCCTGGGTGGAAGGAAGGCCAATGAACATGAATGAAGAAGAGGATGAGCGAATTACGTGTGCTCCAGTAGAGCCTGTGGCTGACAGGGAGGAAGTTCCTTTCAGCTCGTCTCCGGGACCTGCTGGCTTTGGGTCCCAATTTCCTTCTCTGCCTCTCACCCCAAATGTGTATAATGTTATTTCTGTCTCTGCCTTGTGGTATGTTTGAATGAGGCAAGGCAAACAAAGTAGATAGCACGTAAAAGCGAAAATCAAATACCGGATGGTTTTATTCATATATGTATATAAAGAAAAAAGGGAAAGAATTAACAGAAGCTGAAATACTCAGGTGAAATCTTTAACTTTGACAACCTAATGGTGGCTAACAGAGGGAAATGGTGTAGGGGATGGTAGGAAGGAGTAAGAAGATTAATTTTAGTGTGAGTGGTTTGAGAACTGCTCTGGTGGGTGCACCGTGATAAATAGACACATTTATTGATGTATGAAGCTATACTCTTGAAACTTACATAATATTGAAAATAGTACATCAATCAAAAAAGAATTGAGGAGCTCAGTGCCGGGCGCAGTGAAAGTAGACAACACCTGGCCGTAGGGGAGCCTCGTAAAGGCGAATTAAGGACTCAAACTTTGTCTTTTTTATTACTTAAAGGGCTCTGTGTGTGAGAGAGAGAGAAAGAGAGAGAAAAAGAGAGAGAAAGAGAGAGAGACTTTTCAGAATGATTTCCCCCATTTTAGTTTCTGCACTTTTGTTTCTTCAGAAACTTTAGATAATTTTGATCAACATCAACCTACTTTCACTCCCCATTTATCTTCATGTTATATATCATTCCAGGAAGCTATCTTCAGTGAAAATCCTTTGTGTAAGCTTCTGTGGTAAGTTTAGAACCATTATGCAGGCATAATAGTTTTTGTTTGTTTTGATTTTGGACCACACCAACAGTGGTCAGAGCTTGTTCATGGGTCTTCCCTCAGGGGTCATTTGTGGCTGGCTCAGGGGACCCTATGGAGAGCTGGAGGATTGAAGTGGGTCCATCTAATGCAAGGCAAATGTCCTACCCGCTGTTTTTCCTCTTTGGTCCATATACCTTTACTTTTCTCTCCCCAGCAAATAAGTGTGCTAGAATACTGGGCAAAAAATTTTAGCACCTGAATTAGTTCAAGAAGCTTTAGCTGAAAAGTCCAGTACAGTGCTGATATAGAGGACTTTATAGGAAAACAAAACATTTAAAGCCCTTTCTTTATATTACTTGTAATTTATTCTTTAGTTGTAATTTTTCATTAATTATGATATATAAATACCTTTAGTATCTGGAAACTGTTCGCCAGCATTTGATATTTGTGTCTCTATCCCCAATCAACAATAAAAACAAAGAATTATATTAGTAGCTAACATTTGTTGAGTGCTTATTATCAGGTAGCTTACATTTATTGTCTTATTTAATCCTTCCAGCAAACTTGTGAATGATAGGTGTTCTCTTTTAGGCACTTTTGCAAAGAAGGAGCTGAAATTTATTGAGGTAAAGTAGTTTACTAAGGATCACCTATCTAGTGATTAGGACAACTTGTTCATTTTATGCTTTTAATCAAGCATTCTGCCTTTTTTTAAACAATAGTTTACTCTGTGTGTGTGCGTGCACGCATATGAGCACATGTGTGTATGTGTGTATGTGTGTGTTTTGAAATACCAAGAGGGGAAAGAATGAAAGTGAGGGGGGTCTGTCTGCAGAACATTTCATTTGTGTGGAAATAGGGAAGCGAACAGAAATCTAGAAGAGGTTTAGTGCAAAAAAAAATACATTACCGCTGTAAATTTTTGGCTCTTTATCTGTATAATGAAATGGGGAGGGGGGACAGCTTCAATAGTAACACATAAGCTATAAAAATCTCCATTTTTGTTAGTGCCCTACTAACATGAAGCTTCACGAGGACAGGAAAAATCTGATTTTCTTCACTGCTGTTTCCTTGGAGCTCAGAACACAGATGGGGCCTGAGAGGGTTTGGATCATGAGTGCTTGGTTCCAGACACTAGACACGATGACTCAGGAGGCTGTTTCACTGACGTGCATGTCCTCAGGAGTTTGGGCCATCAATTTTTCACTTTTAGGTCTACTTAATTTGCAAAGAAAAACTCCCTTGAAACTTCACATAGAAATTTTAAGACTTCTGGCATAGTGATATGCCTCTGTAAATATAGTATATTTTATAAATATGTTTCTAAACTCTTCTTTAGAGTTTCATTGTGAAGCCATTTGTTTAGGAAGATTTTTAAACAGCAGCGTCTTTAAAAAATACTGATGCTTTAATCACCACGTAACCATCCTGTCACCAGAGTCCTTGTTCGGCTTGGTTTGCAGTTATGTGTTACACTCTGAGTTTTGGATACTGCAGTTTTTATATCTAAATTTATTTTTCTAGGCATAGGTATTACTTTAGATATATATTGATACTTATAAAATTAATCATAAAACGTGTCTTGAAGGGAATTTTGTTACTTTTTATTTATAGAAGAAAAATATCAGTACTTGAGCTGTCAGGTAATAAAAATATCAAGAATCACTTGGTAACTTTTTACATGTGTTCTCTGTTATATTACTCAATTAATGCAGCAGCCTTTTACTTTATTTTCTTTTTTTTGACTTTTTTTTTGGTCACAACTAGCAGCGCTCAAGGCTGAATCCTGGCTCTGCACTCTGGGAACACTTCTGGATATGCTTTGGGCATTATAAGGGGTGTTGGGGATCCCCCTGTCCTAGTAATGGGTGGGGGACAATATTTAGTGCAGGCTCCCTACTGCTGTCCTGTCTCTGGCATCATTGTAACCTAACAATTGGAACAATAGTGAGCCACACTGTTTTTGAAATAGCTTTCAGAGCCTAATAGATAGCATGTAATGGATAGTTTTCTTTGTCTTTCTTTTTCTTCTTTCTCTTTTTATACAGAGGCATGGATCTAATCTAGGGTCTCATACAGGCCACATACCTTGCCCCATGAATGTCTGTCTTGTTATTAAATACAGATTTATTGTTTTGATGATTGAACAGTTCTATCACACTACCTATATCTACTGTGATACAGTTAATCAGTTTTATGTTGATGGATATTTAATTAGTTTGTAATATTTGGTTATTATGAATAAGTGTGCACTGAAGATATTCTTGTATACTTTTTAATATAGATTTCTTTTATATATTTTTGCAATAAATTAGTGTAATTGCTTTATCTAAGGTTATATAAATTTTAGCCTTTGACCCAGTTGCCTTTGAAAAAAGACAATCCCAGAAATGCGGGCTCCGGTGAAAAGAAAAGAAATAGAAAAATTCAGTTCCAGCTATTGCCTAACAGTACATTATTTTGAAAGTTTGCTCCTCTATTTTCTGGTACTAAAAGAAAGTTTATCTCCTTTTTATATTTGGAATAGTTTCTGGTTTTCAAATTTTCAGTATCACTGGGCCCTTAAGGTTTTAGTTGTCAGAGTTTCATCCTTGAGCATTCATGGTAAAGTAAAGAGAATATGTTTGTGCCACCTATTGGTCTCGTTTATTTGACTATCTATCTATCTATCTATCTATCTATCTATCTATCTATCTATCTATCTATCTATCTATCTATCTATCTATCTATCTATCTATCTATCATCTATCTATCTATCATCTATCTATCTATCTATCATCTATCTATCTATCTATCTATCTATCTATCTATCTATCTATCTATCATCTATCTAGCTAGCTAGGCATGGGTATTATTTTAGATATATATTGATACTTATAAAATTAATCATAAAACGTGTCTTAAAGGGAATTTTGTTATCTATTACAAAATTCTATAGTAGCTATAGATAGCTATCTATCTATCTACCTACCTACCTACCTACCTACCTACCTATTTATTTTTGCATCCCATGAATGTGATTTGAGTGTTTGAGAGTATTGAAAATCTAAACATTTTTAGCAAGTGGAATGATTTTAACAATATGGTATTAAGGAGACATGGCGATTACCCAAAGTACCCTATACAAGGTACCCAATTGTACCCTTTAAGGGTATAATTTTTAAAAATTATAAAATTATATTTTTATAGAAAACATAAAGTAATTTAAAGTTGGGCTATTGATTCAAACTATAATGTCTTCCTCAAAGGTTGAAAAACTATTTTCCAGGAATAATTATGTTTTAGGGGAAAACAAATTAGCTGTAAAATTAGTATAGTCCTGTTGGGTGACGTCCTACTTAGCTTCCAGCTACACTTAGCTGCAGCACCTCCCAGCTCTGCTAGGGAGGCTTTGAATCCGCTCTGGTGCTTGTAATAGCCAGAAGGCCACCTGAAGTGCTGCATTTCTATAGAGTTGTTTATCTTTATTCATCTCTAGATAGCCCAGCCCACAATGGGCCAGGCTGGGAAGTTTTAGCGCATTTCTATCTATAAAATAAGTGGACAGAAGAGAGAAAATCCCTTTATTGCCATTTCAGCTTCCCTTGGCATTTTGCTTCTCTGTCCTCTCCTTTCTCTTTTGGGCTTCAACACGTGGTGGCAGCCATCTTGGCCTACAAGTGGCTGCCTAGCTGGGAACCCAGAGTTGGGAGTTTTCCCTGCTCTTGGATTGTATTTCAATTCCAGCATCCCATGTGTTCCCCCAGCACTGCCAGGAGTAATTCCTGAGCAAAGAGCCAGGAGTAACCCCTGAGCATTGCCGGGTGTGACCCAAACAAAAGCAAAAAAATAAAACAAAACAAAAAAAAAACTGCATCGGTTTCCTGAGTTTTCATCCATTCCCCACCGGTCCCCGACATAGTCCATCTGGAAATAAATACATTTTGATGGGAACAATGCAGTCTTTTATCTTATCTAGCAAATGACAGCTTTAGCCTATAGTTCCGTGGAAAGTAAATTGTGCTAATGGAGATCTTAATGTAGCAGGCTTGAAACTTAAGCCAAAGATGAACATAAGAATTAACTTTGACTAGAATTAGTTTTAACCAAAAGATTAAATGGTGTTTCTGATATAATGCTAGCAAGAAAAAAAAATTTATTTTCTTGATGTTAATAGTTTGGAATATTACTCTGAAAATTTGAGAATGCGTAAGCAGATATTAAGTCTATTCAAAATTTCTTGATGATAGAACTGTAATCGATGCTAAACGAAACAAAACACCCAAGAAAAATGTAGAAAAGGGTCAATTTTAAGGGGTGTTGCTAATCGCCAAATAATTACATAATGCTTTAAAAATGGTGATAATTATTGGGTCAAACTTTATTCTGCTCAAGTTGTCTTCTAGGATTTGTGTTTGGTTACTAGAAAGATTTTGCTAGAGACTTGATGTTGCTTCTCAGTCTTTCTCAGAGCAGTTTCGTGTCATCATGCAAGTTCTCTTCCTATGCTTGCTTCTCTCCTTCCCTTCCTACCATGATTTGACTTGAACTTTTTCAGAGATTGTGGGGGATACAGTAATCAGAATTTAGAACAAATTCTTGAAAATAAAAATAGGTATTTTATGTCCACATATTTTATCAGATAATATAAATACATTTCCATTACCTTTTTTACAAACTATATTTTATTTTATAAGATTTATTGTGATATGTATTTATTTTGGTTATATCGATAATTAAAACAAGCTTGGGGAAAACTTAGAGCTAAGATTTCTGGAAAAAAATCAGTTAAAGTTAAATATTCTAGAAAGTTTAAAAAAAAATATTTTACTTAGGAAACAGTTTACATCTTTCACCATGGATTTTATTTCAGATTAGTGGTGGTGTGAAACAACAGGATTATTTTGGTCTGTCATCTTTGTTTTCCTTTTCAAAATGACAGGATAACATATGAGGGCAAGGAAATACATCTGTATAAAGCTTCTGCTACACAGATGGCGTGTTGAAAAAATTTCATAACTCCCTCTTTAACTCAGCTGAAAAATTCTTATATTATTCCCTGTGGAAATGACTTGGTTTTAGTGACCTGAGCCAACAGTAAGTAAAATATGATAGAAATTCTTTATAAACTGTGTACATGAATACAGTTTTTTTAAGAATTAGAAAAAATTTTGCCCTTTATATTTATTGTAAAGAAGAATAAGTAGGGAGAAATTAAAACCGTAGCTGTCAATACCAACAGAAGGAGGAAGAGATTATACAACTTTACTAAAAGAAATAGTATTGACCATAGAACAGAATTAAATTCTTCTCCATCCAAACACAAGTTACACAGCTAGCAGGAATTCTTATTTTTTTTTTTATCTATTTGTTTGATTTTTCTCCTGAACACAGCTTTGTTCTTTCTTGTGAGGGTCGAACATGGATTCTCCTCTTTGTGCTGAGCATGATACGAGATTTCTGCTTGGGAGTCACTGTTTGTGAGGCTTGTATGATGTATTTGAAAGAACTTTTATAAGCAAATAGCACTAATATGTTTTGAGAAGTTTTCCTTCAAACATTCGGCATAAAACATTTTTTGGTGGGACAGAGCATACCTAGTTTATGGTTTCAGGTGGAGACTTTGGTGTTTCTGAAAAGAAAGCAAGTAAATCAGTTTATAGAGAAGAAGGGAACATGTTAGAGAAGTGGGCAACAAGAATCTGTGCAATTTTCCATATGTCATTGCTTTTGCTGGAAGCATCATGGTGCTGGAAGCATCATGGAGGTCTGTCCGAGCTCCAACCTCCATCGCTGTTCCAGAGTCAGGGACACTGTCTCGTTCGCCAAAGCATCGAAAATCAGATGGGCTGGACATGTAATAGGATTTGGAGATGACGGCTGGACTAGAGCCATTACCAACTGGATCCCACAGGATGTCAAAAGATCATGTGGCTGCCCACCTACAAGATGGTCAGACTTCTTCGTCAAGACCCTGAATGAACCCAAATATGAACTTTTTAATTGTATATATTTGTAATTGTAAAAATAAAAAAAATTAAAAAAAAAAGTAAAAAAAAAAGACCCTGAACGAACGGTTTGAGGCTCTTCTATTCCTGAAGCAAGCAGATACCACTGGGCTGCACTGGCACGTGACAGGGACAAATGGAAACATTACTGGCGCCCACTCAAGCAAATCGATGAATAACGGATGTCAAGTGATCAAGTGATCATGGTGGTCAGAGTGGGAATTACTTTCTTAATAGCATAGAATTTGAAAGCAATAAAATGATTCTCTTTTTGAGCAAGGAGATGAGCAACACAATCTTGGTACAGCCTGTGTAGAGAGTCAGGGCGCCTGATAGAAGTCCTGGCTCGCTAATGAACCGCCTGGCAGTCGCTGATCTGGCGCTGAGCTCCCAGTTTCCTCATCTGTAGATGGAGTCCCCGAACCCGTCTTGCTTTCCTGCACGGGACTGTGGGGAGATCAGATGAGCTAATGTTCCTGGAGGGTGCTTTTCCCCGTATAAAATGCCAAATTAATATAAATGATGTGGACTGAACTGCAGATAGGCCTGGGTCAGTCAGAGTGACCTGCATACATAGTTCTCTATGTATTAGTATTTTGGCTCTTAGAGATTTTGGATCCATGGCCTCTTTGATATGTTTCACTTTAGTAGTGGCAGAAGAATAAAATATGTCCAACTTTAGTCTCTATTAACAGTCTAGTCAGAGTCATATACTTTGGGATTTGCCACACACTTCTATTTGAGTAATTATTATAAATGTAGTAAAAACATTATTCATGTTTTCATACTTCTAAAAAGTCATTTGTATGACCTTCACACCATTTATTTTTTAAGAGTTCAAATTCCAGCTCTGAAATGGTGACAAAATTTGACTGTGTATGAAATGTTTTAGATCTATTTAGTAAACAACAAAAATACGGACCGAACGTTGTAAAAGCACAGAATAGTGTTCAATTCTAGGAAGCTCAAAGAAGGAAAGCTGCTAAACGATGTGAAATTAATTTCTTTGTCATTAATGTGAAGAGCAAAAACTAAATCCCAAACTTGACCCTTTCTCTATCTTTTTTTTCACTTTTGAAACCAATTTAAGTACAAGTATAACCCTACTAGATAATACCTTTTAATGATTATTATTGAGAGACTAAATCCTGAGCGCATTTGAACTTTCCAGTGCTACAATTGAATTGCTATTCATTTTAGCTACTTGGACAAAAAACAGTGTTTGATGGACTGCCTAGGTGAAGACCTGGAAAAGGAAGGGTTATCTACAAATTGAGTGAGTTTATTATGGCTTAGTGATTTGCTGATTGATTTCATTTGCTGTCAGTTAAGGCTCTCTTAATGTCAGTTTTCTTTGCATAATGCCTTGAAATAAAGACTGATGAAGTTCTTCAGATTGATGCCGCTTATATAAACTGACCCTGATTTGCCCTGTTCTGCATGACAATTTAAGTGACAGCAGTTAGAGGAAAATACAGCAATGAATATGCAACTTAAAGATTAAGGGAATTCAGAAAATCATTCAGTCTAACACTAGGTATAAAAGTAACTTCTTATAATAATTCCACAGATGCTTTAAATTTTATTAAGTAGACCTGTTATTCTCAAGAATGAATGTGTGTATGTGTGTATGTATAGAGAAGGCTGAATTGCAAAAAAACTAGAAGTGATCCTAAATCTTTTTAAGTTTTAGTCAATCTCCTTTTGACCTGTTTAAACTTGGAGTTGTCAGTATCACAGTTTAATAAATAGTTTATTTGAAGTTTTATTAGTACTATATGTTAAGTAGCCAATAAAATGTAGGTGAGTAAAACTTTAAATTCATTCAGTTTCAGAACCTTCTGAAACAGTAGCAATATTTTTTTTCTTTTCAGCCAATGGGCAGATGTCTCTGAGAACTGATGAAGAAGAGGGAATCCAGCTTTTTGGGGAGGAAGGCAACTTAAGTAACTCACAGACCAAAATATGAAATACTGATATTTTAATTCCTTTTCTGGATGATGGCTATTTTACTCCAGTACATCTATTTTCTTTGTGGGATATGTCTGTGTGTGTGTGTGTGCTTCAGTTTTGCAAGGCAATAGTTTGCCTCCGGTTCATTTTATTATGTGTCTAAGTCAGAGTGAACCTTCCTGGCATAGCCTTATTAGAATTAAAAGAAGTGTGTAGAAAACCGAGTACTACATAGAAAAATTTTCCTACATTTTATTCATGTTGCATAGAGGTTTTAGCAAGGTGATATGAAAAGGCTTAAGTGATATCTGTGACGATGGAATAGGCATAATTTCTTTATTTACAATAGGTTTTAGAAACCCTCACACCATTGTTCGAATGTTTATCACATTGTATTTCTTATTAAAGTAAAAATTTTAAAAGAAGAAATGTCAGATTTTTAACTTTCTGAACTTAAGAAGGGATGTATGATCATCCTGAAAATGCGGATAATCATGCATATGAATTCAGTTGTGCTATAGGACAGAACAGAAGAGCAGAATCTTTCGGAAACACTTGGCAGGGGTGACTCCCAGTCCTTACCGGTAACAATTGTTACTTTTAAGGCAGTATATGTCAGCTGAGGCATGTTAAGATACTTTATCTAGTAAAAAAGGATTCTTTGAAAGTTTTGGGTCTGCCATGTTTTTGCCAAATATTTAGTTATGTGAAATAATAAGACAAATTATTTCCTGTTAGTATTGCATGATAAGGGCAGTGACTGATAAGACTAAACTTAGGTACTATGAAAAATATTTTTTGTTATCTCATTGTTATAGTATTCCATGTTCAGTGGATCCCGTATCTCAATATCCATAGCTGAGGAACTAATAGAGGTAAATCCTTGTTGAAATGTTTCATTCGATTAGAATAGAAGCCACCATTTTATTAATATCACCATGAATGTTTCTTTCCTTAGATTGCATTTAGAACATGTAAAACACATCATGGTCGTATCCATTCAGTTTCTTTGATTATAGGTTCATGGTAGTCTGAATGATTATCTGAACATAAACTTGTCTTTAGTCTTGCTAAACGAGAGCTTAAAGTTTTTTCTTTTAGGACTGGGGAGATTCTCAGCAACCCTCCCCCTTAATTTTATATAAGTTTAAAATAAAATTTAAATTCCAAGCCGTTAAAAAATTAAAAAGTGACCATTGAGACATAAAATGTTATACTTATGTAAACATATCACTTAACTATAAGCATCATAGTTACAGCCAATAATATTCATTATAAGTATTTCATTATACTGAACACTTTCAAATTTCTCTTCCTTTATAGACGGGGAGCCAAGTCCAAACCAACTATTGATCTGAATTAAGAGATTTTTAGTTGATGGCTCATTTATTGTAAAAGGAAAAATAAAAATTAAGAAATTCTAATATTCTTAACTACTTACTTTAGAAATAATATTATTTCTTTTTACAGAGTACTTTTTCTAAAAGTCCAGTGACTAGCCAGAACTAACCAGTAATATCCTTCCTTAGTTTTTTTTCTTTTTTTTTTTTTTTTTTAAATTTTATTATACCACCGTGAGACATACAATTCCAAAGGTGTTCATAATTGGTTCTTGGTAATACAGTATACCAGCACCCATCCCTCCACCAGTGCCCCATTTCCACCACTAATGTACCCCACCCCCTCCCGCCCACCCCCATGCTGCCTTAATAGCAGGTACCCCAGTTTCCTCTCTTTCTCTCTCTGTCTCTCTCTCTCTGTCTCTGCATCTCTCTCCCTCTTATTTTACACATTGTGGCTAGCCCTGCAGATATTTAGAGTTTATCACTTAAGTCTCTTTGTGTATATTCAATGGTGAGTTTTAATCTGCCATTACCATTTCCCACATTTAGTAAAACACTGGTATCTATTTATGTCGTATTAATGAATGCAGTCATTCTATATCTGTCCTTTTCCTTCTGACTAATTTCACTCAGCATGATAGTCTCCATGTCCATCCATTTGCAGGTAAATTTCATAATTTCATCTTTTTCTGACAGCCGCATAGTATTCCATAATGTAGATGAACCACAGTTTCTTTAGCCAGTCCTCTGTTCTCGGGCATTTAGGTTGTTTCCAGATTCTAGCTATAGTGAATAGTGCGGAGATGAATAAAGAAGTACAGATAGTGTTTCTGCTATGTGTTTTTCGGTTTCTCGGGTATATTCCCAGGAGTGCTATTGCTGGATCAAATGGGAGTTCAATATCCTTCCTTAGTTTTAAAGTGGTTCATCTGAACAACGGTGGGACAACTCCTGGGATCTACTTCCTGGGTCTGTCTTCTATTTCTCCCCATGATAGGAATGAGTTGGGGTAGGGAAGGGGCACTCAGATTCCCCCAATCCTAGCATATTTTCTCATCTCCAAGCTGTGGTCCCCAAGGACTATGCAGCAGAATTGACAGCTGCTCATTTTTACTTCCCACTCATTTTAAAGTAGAAACACCTTTTTGTATGGGGATATTTACCTGAAAATTTTGCTCATTTCATCGCTGGTAGCAAATGAACATAAAAAAATAAGAAACAGAGCTAAAGATGAAGAGCGTCACTTTTCCCAACTACAAATTGTACTATAAAGTGATAGTAATTAAAACAGCATGGTACTAAGAGTAAGAACAAACCTTCAGACCAGTGGAATAGAATGTAATACCCAGAGACAGACCCTCAGGTATACAGTCTTTTAATCTTTGATAAAGCAGTGAAAAATATGAAGTGGAGTGAGAAAAGCCTATTCGACAAGTGATGCTGGGAAAAATGGTTGTTTGCATACTTGAAAATGAACCCAGACCTCTTTCTAATGCTCTGCACGCAAGTCAAACTAAAATGAAGACCTAAAAATAAAACCATAATTCATAAATTACATAAGGAAAACACCGGCAGAGCTCCATCACATTGAAGTGAGAGACATCTTTAAGGATAAAATGCTGTTGACCAACCTAGTAAAAGCTAAGAGGAAACAAATGAAACTCCACTAAACTAAGAAACTTCTCAAAGAAAATTATTACCACAATACAAAGACAGTCCTTACCAATAATTTGAGAAAGGGTTAATATCAAAGCTATAAAAAGCACTGGTAGAAGTCTACAAACAAAAAAACATCCAGCCTTATAAAAATGAGGAGATAAGATGAACAGAAACTACCTCAAAGACGAAATACAATGTATGAGAGTCCCCTTTTCCCCGCATCCACACCAGCACTTGTTGCTTTTACCCTTTTGGATATGGGCCAGTCTCTGTGGTGTGAGGTGATATCTCATTGTTGTTTTGATTTGCATCTCTCTGATGATTAGTGATGATGAGCTTTTTTCATGTGCCTTTTGGCCATTTGAATTTCTTCCTTATCAAAGTTTCTGTTCATCTCCTCCCCATTTTCTAATGGGGTTGGCTGTTTTTTTCTTATATAGCTGTACCAGTGCCTGATATATCCTGGATATTAACCCCTTATCAGATGGGTATTGGGTGAATATTCTTTCCCATTATGTGGACTGTCTTTCTATCTTGGTCACTCTTTTGAGGTGCAGAAGCTCTTCAGTTTCATGTAGTCCCATATGTTTATATTTTCTTCTAGTTGATTTGTTAATGATGTTTCACCTTTGAAGATGTCTTTAGCTTCAATGTCGTGGAGGGTTTTTCCTATATTTTCTTAAACGTCCTTTATGGAATCAGTTCTGATATTGAGATCTTTAATCCATTTTGATCTGATATTTGTGCAAGGTGTTAGACATAGGTCCAAATTCATTTTTTTACATGTAGCTGTCCAGTTTTCCCAGCACCACTTGTTGAAGAGGCTTTCCTTACTCCAGTTTGAGCTCTTTGCACCTTTATCAAAGATTAACTGATCATGTCTTTGAGGGTGGGTGTCAGGATACTCAACTCTATTCCATAGATCCACAGGTCTAGGAGAAGGAAGAGAGATAGAGGGAAAGAGAGGAGATAAAGAACCTACCATTTAGACAGGACGTGGGAGGGGGAGGGAATTGGGAACATGGGTGGTGGGTGATGGGCACTGGTGGAGGGTGGGTTGCTGGAACACTTTGTGACCGAAACCTCCAAACGTGAACAATGTTGTAATTGTATATCTCACGGTGGTATAATAAAATGTTTAAAAAAATAATAAAAAAAGAAGAAATACAAATGGCCAAAAGCAGATGAAACATGCTCTATATCACTAATCAGGAAAATGCAAATCAAAGCAATGAGATATTGTCACAGCACGGAGACTAGCATTTTTGTAAAAGAACCGTGACAAACACTGTTGGTGAGGATTTGAGGAAAAGCCATCCCTCACTCACTCCTCTGGGAATGTAAACTGGTCCAGCCATTTTGGAAGACAATATGAACTTTCCTAAAAAAATAGGATTTGAGCCTACATATGACCTAGCAATTCCACTCCTGGGATTATATGCTATGGGTCCCAAACCACAGTGCAGAAAAGACAGCTGCACTCCTCTGCTCTTTGCAGCAGCACATACAAAAGCCACAATAATAGAAGTAACCCAAATGCCCACAAACAGATGACGGGATGAAGAATCTATGGAACACATGCCCAGTGGAATACTCCCTTAAGAAGATGAAGCCATGCAGTTTGCTGCAACGTGCGTAGATCTCTGACCTCGACAATAGCAAGATACTAATAGGAATGATAATAGAAGGAAGCTAAAGAAATTTTAAATGATGCAGCTTTTTAACATTCGATTTGATCTTGACATTTTTGATTTAATTTGAGGGGTTATAATTAGCATATTAAGTAGAAACTGTACATGTCTTTCTGTGTATACATTGACTTACAGCTCCTTCAAAAGTACCAGAGTGTTATACCAGAAATAATTTGTTATAAGTTGATTCATTTATTAGACTCCTCTTGCTCTTTCAGTATGTTTGTATATACTCCAGTGGAATCATGATATATGAAAACATATATATGTATATATACATTCATATATGGCATATACATACATATATACACACACATATATATATATATATAGAGAGAGAGAGAGAGCATTACTCTAAATGATAGCAGGTATGTGTGGAATCAATCCCATTGGTAGCAGGCTTTTAACAAAAGTTGTTTTTGATATTTCAGGCCTAACACCCCGCATCTGAGATCTCAAACTCCAAAATATAATAAAAACTCATAGCTTGTCAGCATATCTGACCTAACTTAATTTTGCAGTAAAACTTTCCACTTAGTGTGTTTACTCAAATATTTGACTATATATTTTGTTAGATTTTGCTGATAAGACCTTTTAAGAGTTGTTAATGTATGTTAAATTTTCTCAAATATGAAAAATCATGAACTCTAGAATACATTTTGTTCCTAAGCTTCAAGGAAGGCATCATGAAAACTATGCCAGCTTTTCTCACAAATACTATGTATTATTCCTTTAATAAAGATTTTTGGCTTTATACAGTGAGGTATGTTCAGTCTGTGGGATGTTACTCTTGAATGAAATTTAAATTCAGTACCCAGTATCTCTGGCTTTTTTGTTTTGGGCAAAAACTGAATTGTGTAGTAGTTTGTGGTACCAAAAACTCAAAGACTTAAATAATTGTGTTGCATGAAAGTTGATATGCTTTAATATAATTAATTTGTTCTTGTCTTAAATGTGTTTGCAAACTAAAGGAATATTCCATGTAATAGGAATCCATTTAGACATTCATGTGGGGCCCTCCCACTCTTGATCCTGAAAACAAAATGGATGAAATTCCTTCTCACATAAGTTGACCATCTTTCCAATGGATAGATAGTACAGACTCGTACTAGGTACGAAAAAGCCAGATATCCTCTAGCTAGATGGCTTTCCTTCGGTAGGGAGGACTCAGTCGCTGGGAATTACAGGGCCCTGGTGGTACAGACCCCTGACCCACAGAGAATCCATTGGCCGCTCAGGAACAGAATAGCCTTTGCTTTATGTTTCCCAGCTCTGACAGAGGGAGATCTTATTCACATTGGAATATTTTTAAATACTGATCCATATAAGAAATCATCTTAAAAAATTAAAATCCTCAACTATCTTGATCTTGTATTTTCGGATAGAATTAAAATAGTTTAGTGATTTAGTGATATCCTATTCCACCAGATGCATAGGTGACTTAAAAATATTTCGGGGGGGTGTAGTATGAAATTTAAGAGTGGAATAAAGTAGAAAGCTGTTGAAAGGAATATGAAATTGAAGAGTTGAATAAAGTAGAAAAGCAATCAAGTACCATTGCTGTCCATTATAGGAAAATGAAATTTGTTCTTGCTGGAAAACTAGGAGATGTTTCATATAGGTGACTGTTCATTGAATCTTGAAGGTTCTCTAACTGAAAACCTTTGCTATAAGATATAATTGTGGAGAAATATGGATGATAAAGATCTGGAGTTTCAATTTCAGCCATTACCTAATGGCTCTTCTCTGTGTAGATTGCAAACAATGGGGGTTACACATGGGGACTGAACTAAATTATTGGTAGGGTTTTTTCAACTAATGAAGCTCCGTGATATTATGAATAAATTATGGTCTCTGCAGGATTTCATGGAAATCTTATTATTTCCTTTAAATGTGCAGAAAGCAAATCATTGATTTAGTCGAATATCAGAAAGCATTTCAGAACTAATTTGCCCTTAAAAGAAGATAGCAACATTTTTTTCACTTAGTGTAGTATACTTCAGTGAATTTTGCTATGGAGTAGAGATTATAGGAGTTGTTGAAGTGAATGATAAGCGTGACTGAAGTATGTAGATTCCCAAATCATTTTTGTATGTATCAGATTCAAAATGGATTCATGGTAATAAAAGAATTAGCACTTAAGGGGAAATATTTTCTTTCTCTTTTACTGATTTGGTTTTTTTTTAATAGGTAGGTAGAAAGTTGTTGCTACAGGATTTAATTAAACCACAAACAAGTGCAGCAAATTCTACAACCCAGCTAAATGGCTTTTTAGCACCTTTGTTGAAATCAATGTAAAGCTGCCAGTTATAGTTATTATTTGCTGAATTCCTAAGTAAAGCTAGCGGTTTTATGTAAAATGGAGTGAAAACAAGACACTCAACATTATGTATATCTTCACACTCTATCAGTAATTTAGATGAAGTGCACTTTATGAGAAGGTGGTTATTTTGAGATATTGTACTGAGTAGGTTTCTTTTGATCATGAACAATTAGCTCTCACTCTTTAAGCAATTTATTTCTATAACTTTCTGTATTTTAATACCACTTCTTTAAGAAAATGCTCATTTGAATTTCTGAATGATTAAAATAAAGGATGTATCGTTGATACATCCTTTTTTTCAGAGCCATTTTTAGTGCTTTAGAAAAAGATTAATCTTTTAAAAATATCTCTGAATTGTCTACGAGGGACAAAAAGTCATGGTGAGGAACCAAAGACAACAGCGTTAATGCTCAATTTGTATGTTGAGTAATTTTTTGTCTCATTAAATTCACCTATTATACAATTTAGGAAAATTTCACAAGTCTGATATTTCGTTACATGAATAGTTCATAAAATGAAAGTGGCTTCTTCTGAATTTTGTTAATATGCCACTTTCAAGGCACATCATATAATACCTGGATAGCCTGAGGTCACCAACTGATGGTTTCAATTTTTCAAGTGAAAATAGCAGTGAGATATCACCTCATGCCTGTGAGAATGACCTGTATCCAAAAGAACAGAAACAAGTGTTGGTGAGATATGGAGAAATATAAAGCCTCCTACCCTTGATAGGAATGCAACTTGTTGGCTCACTATGGAAAATTGTATGGATATTTCTGGAAATATTAAAATATAAGGATGGCTACTCTTACCACTGTGACTTAACATAGAATTTGGAAGACTCAGCTATAGCAATTAAGTAAAATCTGGAAATAAAAGCAACCCAAATAGGAAAAGACTCAAATCACCAAAAATTAACACTTTTGCTGATGATATGATAGTGTCCTTAGAAAGTCCTAAGAGCTAATAGAAAAATTATAAAAACTATTAATAAATCAAAATAGTATTGTGGAAACTATAAAATAAATAATATTGTTTACATGCCTATGAATAAGCGAAAAGAAGAGAGAATCTTATTTTTTAAATCCTATGTAGGATTGCACTGAAAAAAAATTGCCTCAAAATAAATTTAACAATAAGTTCCAGGTGTGACCACAGACTATGAAAACAAAATACGAAAAAAATTCCTAAAGCTAAATTACTGTTAAAATAAACAGTAGAAGACATAGAGATGGAGAGATAATCCATGCTCACGGATTGGAGGATTAACACAATAAAATTATTTTCATCTCAGATTTTATAGATTGAATGCAATCAAAGTCTTAACGATGCACTTTTAAGAAAGTAGAACAAATATTATTGAAATCTGTATGTATCTGTGAAGGACTCGAATAGCCAAAGGATTCCTTAGACAAAAGAAGAATACATACAGCATGCACCCGACTTCAAACTATACCGTAAAACTTTAGTTATCAAACAGTATGATGTTGACTTTAAAATAAATACACAACTCAGTGAATTAGAATTGAGAGCTCAGAATTAAATCCTCATACACACAGGTAGTTAACTTATAAGAAAGGAACTAAGAGCATAAAATGTAGGAGAAATATCCTCATCAATCAATGGTGATGAGAACAATAACCATATGGAAAAGAATAAAATTGAGCCACTATTTAATGATATGTCCAAAAATTGACTCATAAAGATAGAAACCATGAAATACATGATGAAAACAGAGGCAAAACATTCTATGATTTTGGGTTCCCTGATGTCTTTGGAATTTCCACTGTAGCAAAGGAAATTAAAGCAAAAAATTAAGAAATTTAAAGCATGTGCACTAAACATAAAGAAACTATTCATTAAAAGTAATGCTATCCTACTGAATGAGAGGAATATTTGCAAACAAAAATGACAGAAGGCTAACAAAGTTCAAGAGACATCCAGAGGGCATCAGACAAAACAGGCATACAGAAACCCCATCAAACAATGGGAAGAAGTGAACAGATACTGCACCAAAGAAGAGGAACAGATGTAAAAAGGCTAATTATCAGTTGCTATGAGGGAAATGCAAGTGAAAATAATGAGATATCACCTTGTGCCAATGAGAATGACCTGTATTACAAAAGAACGGAAACAAGTGTTGGTGACATATGGAGAAATATAAATCCTCCTGCACTGATGGGAATGCAAATTGTTGGTTCACTCTTTATGGAAAATAGTATGAATATTTCTGAAAATATTGAAACGTGGACTGGGGATATAGCTCAAAGGGCTGGAGCACATGCCTGGCATGCAGGAAATCTCTTGCTTCATCCACAGTACTACACAGCTCTGTCAGCACTGGCAAATATGACCTAGAAGACTTCAGCACTGTGGACCTGAGAAGGACCGACTGAGCAGATAGCCTGAGGTGAGCATGAGCGTTGAACTGTGTAGCACAGCCAGAGCCAGTACTGCTGGTACAGAGCGGCCCTGAGCCCCTTGAGCAGTGCTTGGGAGGCTCTGCTCTGTGATCCAGCAGTTCATGTCTAGGTGTCTGAAAAAAGCACGCACACCTATATTATTTGCAGCAGTATTTGCAAAGGATAAGATATGTAAACAGCCCACGGTCCCAACAGGCAAGTAAATAAAGAAAACGTGGTTGGTATATACAATGGAAAGCTACTTAGCATAAAGAAATAGTGAGACCTTCCTTTTGTGACAGCATAGAGGACCTCAACGCAGTCAGCTAAGTCAGATCGTATCAGGAGAAAGACAAGTATTAGATGATCTCACTCAGAGGTGGATGCAAAGCAAGGGACGAGACAGAAGCATGTAGAAGCAAACCCATGAACAAGCTGTAGAGCCTAGGTTACCAGAGGTGAACGGGATCCAGTGGACTATGGTGCAGGGATATTGATACTTCCATGATGCATTTTTTGTGCAATACTTTGAGGAGGCATGTAGTCGTACCTCGGAAGCATATATACAGTGATGTGAACTAATGTTACATAATAAATAAAGGAAATAGTAAATACTGGCGTGGTTTTTTATTTTCTGAAACTAAAGTAATAAAGCTAAGCTTGTATTTTTACATCATGTATTTCTATACCTTTGTTCTCAAATTAGTTTATCAGTCAATCTATAATACATTAATGATCCCTTAAATTTTTCTTGATGAGTATGTTTTATATTACTGAAAAATGTAGATTGCTAAAACAAGGTCATTAATTGTTGTTAAAATCTAGTTGTTTCTTTTGAAAACGTATTCCTCTAATTTGTTTTTTTTAATATTTTGGCTTTGGGTAACCCTCACAGTGCTTTGGGACCATATAGGGTGCTGGGGGGTCAAACCCAGGTCGGCCGCTCACCAGGCAAGTGACTTGCTTGTGTTCTCTCACTCTGACCAGTTAGTAATGTTTAAAAATAACGGTTGCTTTTTACACCTACTTTTCCAAAGCAATAGTTTCCAGAAAGAATGCTTTGTAGACTGATTATTTTGCTGATCCCTTTTCCATTTTCTTGTAGAAAACCAGTATGTCATTTCCTATCTCTTTGGTCTGTCTTTACATTAATTTCTAGTATAATAGGAACAGTAATCACCATCAATCCAGAAGCTGCACTTAGCCTGAAACTTGGCATAGGTTCAGTTTTGGTTGGAAATAACATTTGAGAAAGAGTTGGTCTTGTTTTTGGCACATTTAAGTTGTATATGCTATGGTTGAGTGGAGGCCAGAAAGAAGTTTAGAGTCTAACATGATACAAAGAAAACATCTTTGAAAAAATCTGCTGAAAAGGTATTCTGCAACTCTGCTGAATATGGTTTCCCTTGAGGGTCCTTCTTATACCTAAAAAGTTTCTATATTTACATCCTCAAAGTGGTGCCAGTAAAAAAATTTGAGTGATCGGTTAAGTCAGGTTCAGGGCCATTTCAAGTGGCATAAAGGAGAACTTTGATACTCTCTTTCGGTAATAAATAATACCAATAAAATAATATCTGATACATATGCAACATTGCATCAAAGTCAGTTTATGCTATTTTGTCTTAGATCACATTTGATGGATGGAGGTTGTGCATTTGTGACCTAATTGTTTCTTATAACCTGACTATCATTGTGGGACTTGCTAATAATGAGCTTCTCAGCATCTTATATACATTGCATTAAGTTTCTAGTTGCGCATAGTTTTAATCGTGCTCTAAATAGGAATATGTTTCAGTGGGTAACAGTGACCTAGATAAGTCCGTAAAGGAAACATAGTGGTACATTCACACGTATTCTTAAGATGTCTAAGATCAAAAGTCAGCTGTCTGGGTCTGTGTGTGGCTCAGCAGGAGAGCATTTCTTTGGCATGCATAAAATTCCTGGTACTGCAAAGCACAAACAAATTGTCTGTTCTAGCATGGGAAAACATCTGGTATGCGGGTGACGGGTGGCTGGGTATGGGAAGGAGACACCAGGTACTCTAACATTCTGGTTCTTTCAGAAGAATCATCATTTTTTCTGCACAGGAGAATTTCCCAATGCGGTAAGATAAGTTATACAATCTTGGTAGATAAAATGAAATGAAATGAAGCTTTTTTAGTCTTTTCCTTCGAAAAGGATCCAGCATGTGTGGACCTCATTTAGATGAGGATCCAGCACGTGTGGACCTCATTTAGAGTGAGTATTTATGAGTCAGAATTGCCAATCCTGTGTGGGTAGGATTTAGGTTATCGTTGTCTTGGTATTTTGCTTGTAAATTTCTTTACTGATATTACCAATACTTAAGTCAGGCTGTTGAGAGATCAACCACACAATGTCACTTACATAAATCAATTAAACCACTAAAAGTTTTTCCAGTTTTCCTTTTTTCTAAAATGTTCTTCTAGAGTGCCTATAATAGATTTGTAATAAATTGTGAACTTATCTAATTTTTTTCTTGTTAGAATAGTCACAGTGTATTTTTTAAAGTTACATTTTTCTAAAGTCAAAAAAATATTTTGAGGGAAAGTGTAGGATATATATGACATGTATTGGCTACTAAAGATTTATTAACTTGCTACAAATTTTTCTTGAACAAACATTGCAGAATGAATCTCCTGAAGTTTTACTTAAAATGTTTCTATGTGCTTATTTGTTATTTATATGTTCTCTTTGGTAAAATATATCTTAGTAACTTTTGCTTGTTTTCTGTTTTTCAATTATTGGCTTACAAGACTGTGTTTTATCAGTGTGGTTTCATACTCTCAGAATGTTGCCGTGTCATGCTCTCTACCAAGATACAAAACCACTCGCTTGCAGTAGTGGAGTCCTCCATCCTCCGCCCCTTCCGCCTCCCTTTCTCCCACTTCGGTTTCATGCTTAGAGTCTGTGGGTTTTGTCATTCCCTTTACTGCGTCCTTCTTTTGACTCATTTCACGTAGCACATCACTGTCCACTTCGTCCATGTTGTCATAAAGGGCAAGACTTTTCCCCTTATGGATGAATAAGATTTTTTTCTTATTCCTTTGGTGTAAGTGGTATTCCAAAGTGTGGTGTATTTACGTATATATTTAAATACCATATTTTCTTTTTCAACCCATCTGTTGTTGGTTCACATTATTTCCATAACTAATTTCTTGTAACTAGTGCTGCCGTGGGTACAGGTGTGCACATGTATTTCTTTCAAGTTAGTGTTATATTGCTTTCCTGGGACATGTACCTAAAGATGTAATTGATGTATCATTGGTAAATTAATTTTAATATTTTTTGGAAATTTCTGTACAGTTTTATATAGAATACCAGACCAGTTTTTATTCCCACTGATAGTATATATGAACTTTGTATTCTTCTGTATTCTTAATACAATTTTGGGGGTGGACTCTTCTCACAGGTGCGTAATGATGGCATGACAGCTCACTATCATGTTCTCGCCAATAATTGAGAGTAAGCATTTTAAATGTAACTGTCAGCAATCTCTGCCTCTGGGAAATTGGTCGGTAGCTCTACTCCCCATTTTGGTGATGAATATTAAGTCACACATGTTGGTGTTCAGGGCTTACGTTTGTTCTTTGCTCAGGGGACATTCTTGGTGGTGCTCAGGGGACCATATGAGGTACCTGGGATTGAAATAGGGTCGACTGCATGCAAAGCAAGTGCCTTGACACTTACAATGTCTCCTCTGTCCCTCATTTAAAAAATGAGTTGTTTGGTTTTGTAATAATTGAGTTTGTGAATTCTTTCTTTTGGAGGTCTAGTTTCTAATATTTCCTTTCATTTAGTAGGATAGATTTTTCACTTTTAATTATAGGGTTTTTGCTTGTTTAGTTGTTGTTTTTACTAAAAAACTGTGCAGAAGTTTTTTAGTTTGGTATAATCCCATTTGGTTTGTTTAGCTTTCCTTGCCAATGAATTCAAATCAATGAAGATTACACTAATGCCAATATCTATGGAGTGTTTATTTTCCTATGGAGTGTTTTGCTTATGTTTTCTTCAGAATATTTTATGTAATTTAGTATAACATAATATCTTTATTACCCCTTGAATTAACATGTATACATCTTTATAAACATCTTTATTCTACCTTCAATTAACATGAATTTGCCTAATACCTGAGCTGCACAGGAGGAAGAAAGCAACGACGTGGAATGCCTTCAAGAGCATCAAAGAAATAGCTTAAAAGGACAAAGAACCTCCGGCTCCTGGCACATCTCTTGGACTCCACCGTTCTCCCTGCATTAACATACGCCTCAGCAACCCGGGCCCTATGAAAGCAGGATGGGAACGCTATTCGAGTCTCCCAAAGAGGAATTGAAAGAGCTATGCTAGGAATATCACACCTCACTCAAGTGAAAGAAGGAATCCGGAGTTCTGACCTCCTTTGACGATCCAGAGTCAGAGACACTGTCTCGTTTTCCAAGTCATCGAAAATCAAATGGGCTGGACATGTAATGTGACTTGGAGATGACCGCTGGACTAGAGCCATTACCGACTGGATCCCATGGGATGTCAAAAGATCACGTGGCCGCCCACCTACAAAATGGTCAGACTTCTTTGTCAAGACCCTGAGCGAATGGTTTGAGGCTCTTCGTATTCCTGGAGCAAGCAGATACCATTGGGCTACACTGGCACGTGACAGGGACAAATGGAGACATTACTTGTGCCTGCTTGAGCAATCACTTGTATCACTTGTCTTCCCTTTGTTCATTGATTTGCTCGAGCAGGCACCAGTAACATCTCCATACTTCCTGCCACATGCTAGTGTAGCCAAGGGCATTTGCTCGTACCAAGAACATGAAGAGCCTCAAACCATTCGTTCAGGTCATGGGAGAGATGTCTATAGTTGTTATTGATTTTTGAAATATCAAATATGACATGGGTAGCTTGCCAGGCTCTGCCATGCGGGTGGGATACTCTCAGTAATAGGCTCTCAGTTTGTGCATTTATTGATGAACCGTGCAGCCGCTTTGTAGCCCCACAAAACGGGGGAGAGATCAGCTTTTCTCTTTGGTGGAGCTCTGATGAGCTGTGGAGTCCGGATGTTGAAAATGGTGGCCTTCATGGTGTGGGGGTTCTGGCTTCTTGTGAAGCTCTATTGGGACGGCGGGTCAGGGTTAGAACTCGCCTTCCCTCCCAGGCGCCTTGTGATCAGCTGGGCACAGGAAGAGCTGGTAGCAGCTCTGCCCCATGTATCTGTGTCTCATAGAAAGCCAGAAAGCCAGAATAAAAGAACTACAATCCAACAATGAAATGACCCAGTGCAAAGCCAGAATACGAAAGGAACTACAACGCAATAATGAAGTAACCCAGTGCATAGTGTGTAAAGGACAGACATTTCTCTAAAGAAGAAATTCAAGAGGCAAATAAGTATACCAAGATGCTCAACTACTGTAACTGAAAAATGAGGTAGAGTTGCAACAGCTTGTGACACCCGTTAGAAAACCAAACTGCAAGGACCGGACAGAGAAGGCCCGTTGGGGCAGGACAGGACTGAGAGCATGTGTCCTGCTTATGCCCACAAATCAGTGGACCCCACATCCAACTACCAAGGCCCAGTTGGCAGAGAGGAACTGGGAGTTACCCCCAGTTCCACAACCAACAAAAGAAATACTACAGGAATGTAGTATTGAAAATGGAAATTCCATGAAAATAGAACTCCTCAGCAATCCAGACAATAGTGTAAACTGGTGCCACTAGCGTCAAAAACAGTTTGGGAGCCCTTAAAGGGTTCCAGAAGGTCTGATAATCATATATTCTGGACGGAGGCCCCCAAGCAGTGCTCAGGAATTTTATTTGGGTTTTTTACTACAGGCTTTGATTTACTACGTGCTTATTTGGGTTTTCTTACTACGGCTTTGATTTACTACGTGCTTATTTGGGTTTTCTTACTACAGGCTTTGATTTACTATGTGCTTATTTGGGTTTTCTTACTACAGGCCTTATTCTCTTCTAATGACATCTGCTACATGAAGTATAGGGCAGTGACCTTAAAAAATGTTCTGCTAGAGCAAATCAACGAATAATGGGATGTCAAGCAATCAAATGATCAAGTGTGAGATACGAATCTGCTTTCATTCTTTTGCTTATGACTATCTAGTTTTCCTACCACTATCACTATCACTGTCTTCCCGTTAATCATCTATTTGCTAGAGCGGGCACCAGTAATATCTACATATGCCCTGTCTCATGCTAGTAGAACCCAAAGGCATCCGCTTGCTCCAGGAGCATAAAGAGCCTCAAACAATTATATTAGGTCACAGGAATGACCAAATATAAATGTTACTGGTAATTGGCATATCATTACTACACGAGCAGCTTGCCAGGCTTGCCGCGCGGGTGGCATACTGTTGTAGTCACCTCTAAATAAAACATTTATTGATGAACTGCGTGGTCGCTAGCGGCCACGTGAACTGGGCTGTGATAGTCTGGTCTGCTGGGTGGAGTTGTGACGAGAGGGAAGTCCGGATGTGGAAAATGGCGGGCCCCATGGAGTAGGGTAGGATGGTCTGGCTTGTTGTGAGGTTCTTCTGGGGTGGCAGGCCAGGGTTAGAACCCGCCATGCCTCCCAGGCTCCTCACGAGCAGCTGGGCACAGGAAGAGCAAGTAGCAGCTCTGCCCCATGTCTGAGAGTCTCTGGTTCAGCATACCTGGGCCGGATTGAAAAAAAAAACTGCTGCAGGGTGGGTGTTGATGATCCGGGCTGTGATAGTCCTACCACTATTTGTTGAAAAGGCTTTTCTGTCTCCATTTTTTGATCTTGGTTCCTTTGAACCAATTGACTTTCCATATACTACTATATGGTGTTGTTGATATTACTCTTTAGATCTGTTGATACATACTTTGATGCTCTCTCATTCTGAACAGATATTGAGTGTTAAGTCTTTTGGATGAACGTTAATCATTATGTAAAGTGCATTTCCTTCTTCTGTTATCCTTCTTTAGGCTGAAGTCTATTGTGTCCGACACAGCTTAACTGTTTAAATCATTTCATGGCTAGCATTTGTCTATATTGTTTTCAACCATTTACTTTGAGCCCATGATTCAGATTTGGAGCTCAGATGGATTTCTTGTAGACAGCTGAAGATTTGTTTTTGAACCAGTCCACCACTTTCCCTTTTGTTGTTGACTTTACACTGTTGTTTAGCGAAATCATTGATATTAAAATTTTCATCATTTTCCTATGTGAATTCTTGGAGTATTGCAGTTTGTCTCTGCCACTTTGTTCTCTTACTATTTTTCTTTGTAAATTGATATCTGACCTTTCCTCTCCTTATTATTTTTGTTTTCAGATTTACACCTAGAGTTTTAAGATTTAGTTTCTTATTCTGAAAACAATCTTGAATATTTTTGTGAATCTCCATTTTTATTCTTTTCTTTCCTATATTTTATAGATATTTTGCTACTTCCAAGCGTTTTACTCCTTTATATATGTTTCTTTATTGTAAATACCTTTAGTGTATTTTTTTTTTTTTTTTGTTTGGTTTTTTTTTTTTTTTTTTTACTTTTTGGGTCACACCTGGCGATGCTCAGGGGTTACTCCTGGCTCTGCATCAGGAATTACTCCTGGCAGTGCTTAGGGGATCATATGGGATTCCTGGGATCGAACCCAGTCGGCTGCGTGCAGTGCAAACACCCTACCCGCTGGACTATTGTTCCGGCCACATTTAGTGTTTTTTTATATGGACAATTTAGTGGTAATAAGTTCCTTTAACTTTAAAATATTTTTTTGGTCTAGGTGCTTCATTTCTTCTTTAAATAACCATTAATGATATCTCAGCTGGGTAGGATATTCTTTCTCGGAACTCTCTCATGACAATCCCTTACGGTTTATAGAATTTTTGTGAAAATCTGTTAACGGACTATAGGAATTTCCTCGGATATGATTTCCCCCTCCTACTGCTTGTAGAATTCTCTCTTTATCTTTGGTATTTGCTGTTTTAATTGTAATGTATCTTGCCATGTATTTGTGTATATGTTCCCTTTTGGTTTGGAAATATTTTTGTTTATTATCTCTTCAAATATTTCATCTTTCCTCATTCTAGAATTCCTGTGATCTGATGTTGTTCCCATTGAAGTTTTATCTTACGTTCTTTTTCTTTTTCAAAAATTCTTTCCTACCTCTCTCCCCTTTTCTTTCTTCCTATTTCCCTCCTTTTCATCTTCTTCCTTATCCCTCTTTCAGTTCCTTTTTATTTCTCTTCCCCTCCTCTTCCTCTTTTTGTTCCTCTTCTTCCCTTCTTTTATTCTTCTTCATTTCTCTCCTCTTCTGCCTCTTTCTTCTCGTTCCCTGTATTTTTTTGACTGTTACTCTTTAGGCTCATTGATTTGGTCATTGATTTCTACTCTTTTGCTCTTGAGCCTATCTATTAGCTTTATCGTTCAGCTACTGTTAATAATAATTTAACCCTCTGCCTTCTGTTTGTACTTTCTTTGTACGTTTTCTCTGTTTATGGATAACTTCATTCCAGTGAGCATTATTAGTCTTACTGTGTTGAAATTTATGGCAATCAAAGATACTGGATTATGACTTATTAGGCTTTTCTCTTGACCCATCCTGTGTATAACTCCTTTTATCTTTGCACTGGAGCTGTATGTTTAAATGGGCCTATGGAGTAGTCCCATCTGTGGCTCTGCAGCAACAAATACATGGTAGTGGCACTATCACAGAGGTCAAGTGGGACTGAACGTGGATAGGAGTTTTTAATTGCAGGCCTGGCAGTAGCCATGGCATCAGGGTGAGCCAACTGGACTGTGATTGAGAAAAATGCACATGATGGCCTCCAAGTGTATGCATTATAATCCACAATATGTAAGAGAAGGAAGAGAGAGAAAGAGAGAGAGAAAAGAAAGAGAAAAAGAGATAAAGAACGTGACATAGAGGCAGGCTATGGGAGGGGGAGAGAATCGGGGACATTGGTGGTGGGAAATGGGCACTGGTGGAGGGATGGGTGCTGGAACACTGTGTGACTGAAACCCCCAACATCTCCATATGACCTGTCTCATGCAAGTAGAGCCCAAGGGCACCTGCTTGCTCCAGGAACATAAAGAGCCTCAAACCATTCCATTGGGTCATGGGAATGAGGTCTATTATTGTTACTGGTATCTGGCATATCAAATACGACACGGGTAGCTTGCCAGGCTCTGCCGTGTGGGTAGCATACTCTTGTAGTCATCTCAAAATCCAGCATTTATTGATGAACCATGTGGCGCAAGCGGCCGCATGAGCTGGGCTTCAATAGGCTGGTCTGCTGGGTGGAGTTCTGACGAAGGGGAAGTCCGGATGTGGAAAATGGAGGTCCTCATGGAGTGGGGGTCGTCTGGCTTGTTGTAAGGCTCTGCTGGGGTGGCGGGCCAGGGCTAGAACCTGCCATCCCTCCCGGGCACCTCATGAGCGGCTGGGCACAGTGAGAGCCAGTAGCAGCTCTGCCCCATGTCTGTCTCTGGATCAGCATACCTGGGCCGGATTAAAAAAGACTGCAGCCGGGTGGATCTTGATGAGCCGGGCTGTGATAGGCTGGTCTGCTGGGTGGAGTTCTGACGAGGGGGAAGTCTGGATGTGGAAAATGGAGGTCCTCATGGAGTGGGGGGGTCGTCTGGCTTGTTGTGAGGCTCTGCTGGGGTGGCGGGCCAGGACTAGAACCTGCCATCCCTCCCGGCACCTCATGAGTGGCTGGGCACAGGGAGAGCCAGTCGCAGCTCTGCCCCATGACTCCTCCTATTTCCCTCCTTTTCATCTTCTTCCTTATCCCTCTTTCAGTTCCTTTTATTTGTCCTGCCCTCCTCTTTTCCTCGTTTATTAATTAAAAAATAAAAGTGATATGCTTGGTTTCTATACTTTTATGTTGATAGAATTTTAATATAGTTTATATTTAATAGATATTGGACTTCTAACATTATATATATATATATATATATAGCATACCTAAGAAGACTCCTCAGAAATAGTGAGTCTGCTTCATGAGTTAAACCTGTAATTTTTCTAATTAAATGTTATGATAATTAGTATAGTTACTATTTACTTGGTATTTACTATGAGCTAATACTTAAGATATTTTTGTGTATTACTAATACTTCTTTAATCTTCACAAAATGTTCTAAGACAGTAATTATTATCTCTCTCTTTGTTTGCATATATTTAGCATGTATATAATACCTTTCATTTAGTACATTAATTTATATATTATAGTAAAATGAAATATATCTATACTTATGTAATTAAAGTGCTATGCGTGAGACTTTTTTGCTCTCACTTGTACAAAATGTAAATGAAAAATTCACTATTTTGACATCTGGGCTTCATATCCAGATGTCCTGACTTTCTACTAATTTCTTCTTTCAGTCTTAGCTTCCCATTTTCCTTGAAGCCCACTTTGAAGTCAGTGTAATATGCCTAATAATATACCTAACAAATGATATAATGACAATGTAGTCTTCAGGTTATAATCACCCATTTGTATTGGAATTTTAAAAATTTTTTTCTTTTGGTCACGGTAGTTTGCAGTATTGTTAATGATGGAGTTTCATGCCTGCAACATGCCCACACCACACCCTCCCCTGCGTGTCTGCCCCCTCCCCCACTGATGCAGGATCCTCTCTGACCCTGCAACATGCCCACACCACACCCCTCCCCTGCGTGTCTGCCCCCTCCCCCACTGATGCAGGATCCTCTCTGGCCCGCACTCCACCTCCAGGGCTGTCTCTAGGCTCTCATTTCTATTCCATTGTTCTGAGAGTATTGTTTTAATGCATAGGCGTTTCCATGAAATGAATAGGGCCTGAAATTTCAAAGGTGTTAACTCACTCATTTGTTTATGGTCCATTTATAGATGGTGTCTAAAACAAAGGGCTGTTGTTTGTCATAATTACCAAAGAGGCCCCAGTGAGGTTTGCATCTAACTCAAGGGTCATGAAGGGTCATGGAGTCGGCTGTATGGCTAAAGATGACACAGGAAGCTGGGAGTGCTGTGCATAATCGGGCTGTTCCATGATTGTTTCCTAACGCTGCTTCCTAACACAATAGCAGGTGTTGTGTTAATGTTAAAGCCATGAAGGGTTTGACTTTGGGAGACTGATATAGACGTGATTAGATGCCACCCCCCTCTTCCTCCTCATCCTTCAAGTTGATTTGGGCTGTCATTCCCACTTCATCTACCAACTTGCCACATTTCTTTTCTATTATACTTGGATTCTTCTATGGTATCCTTTATTGCATAGTCTGAATTACTTTTTAATATTGGATGTTAGCACTCTTTGTTCCTCAAAAGATCTGTGGCTTCTTTGAATAGATTTGCCATTTTTCTGACATTTTTCCATACCTTTCAGTTCTGAAGGAGGCTTTTCACCCCAAAAGAGTATAGTAGATTTTATATAATATTAGTTTGACGAAACATGCTTTCTGCATTGATCACTGTACTTTGTTTCTCTAAAAAAAGCATATTTAGTATTATACAAAACTGCTTTCATATCTCAAAAGAAATGGCAATGTACATTTTATGCTTAAGATTCTAAATCCCAAGCACAAAATAGACTGTTAATTTTACATACTTTTGAATACTTACAAAGAAGCAATATGCGATTTCTCTTAATACTGTACTGATTATTCGACTTAGTTTTTCCCGGCTTTAGCTTGTCTTAATTTCTTTGCCATAATTTTAAACCATGTGTTTAACATGTGTTTAACCTGGCTTTATTTGTTATTTGTTACTTTATTGATGGTTTCAAGTAGTGCTGCTTATGGCTTTGGTTACAAAGTCGATGCAGTACCAAAACCACCACAACCAAAGAGCCCCAAATTTTCCCCTTTGTCCCTCACTCACTTCTGGCCCACTCTTCGTGTGGTCCATCACCCAACTCCATGCGTGCTAATTCAATTCTAAGACCCTTGTCTGAGTCTTAGGGCTTACATTTTATTTGATACTTATAATATTTTGCTTTAAAGTAGATAAAGGAAGAGCCTCACTAATGAAGAATTTTGTATCATGTATCACTGTGTCACTGTATCACTGTCTTCCCGTAGATCATCGATTTGCTTGAGCGGGCACTAGTAACATCTTCATACTTCCTGTCACATGCGACATCTGCCCACTCCAGGAACATAAAGAGCCTCACCATTCCATCAAGTCATGGGAATGATGTCTATAATTGTTACTGGTATTTGGCATGTCAGATATGACATGGGTAGCTTGCCAGGCTCTGCCATGTGGGTGAGATTCTCTTATAATCACCTCAAAACTCGAGCATTTATTGATGAACCCATCAACGAACTGAAAGGATTTAAAGAGTAAACACCCATAATGATTCTAAATATCTCCTTAGTTAGTCTTACATGCCATGATATGCAAGGGAAGGGATATCTAAGAGCTAAAAATAATTGAAGAGGGGCCAGAGCAAGAGTACAGTGGGGAGGGCACTTACCTTGTATGCGGCCAACCTAAGTTCAACCCCTGGCACCGCATATGGTCCCCGAGCCATCAGGAGTGATCCCTGAGCACAGAGCCAGAAGTAAGCCCTGAGTACCACTGGATCTGGCCCCAAAAACTGCCTCCACTAACCTTGAAATTTCTTCCCCATGTATCATGTATCATATGAAAATTTAGATATAGTCACTCAAAATATTTTGAGAGATTTTTATTTGTATTATTGACTCCTTTTATAGGATCATGAACATGAAAGCTGTTACTTGAAATTTAGGAGTAGGATGTCCTTTTAAGGTTTTTTTTTAAAAACATTCTTTTAGGTGCTGGTATTTACAGTATTGTACTGATACCTCCTGTGGACGCATCGTTTCAACACCACAGAGAGCTGCTCCACCTCACCAGTGCTCCAGGAAATCTTGCCCCAGCCTACATCATATAAACTCAGTTATGTAGAAAAACCTTTAGTTTTGATGACTTTGACCATCTGTTGTTCCATTAATATGTTACTTTAAAAGTTATTTGTTTATTTATTTTGCTTTTTTTGGGTCACATCTGGCAATGCTCAGGCGTTACTCTTAGCTCTGCACTCAGGAATTACTCCTGGTGGTGTTAGGGGACTTTATGGGATGCCAAGGATCGAGCCTGGGTCAGCTGTGTGCAAGGCAAA
The DNA here is from genome assembly GCA_021461705.1 of Cryptotis parvus. Classification (NCBI taxonomy): domain Eukaryota; kingdom Metazoa; phylum Chordata; class Mammalia; order Eulipotyphla; family Soricidae; genus Cryptotis; species Cryptotis parvus. The sequence continues at coordinate 184,657 of JAJIBD010038273.1, read as the reverse complement.
TACCCTCCCTGCTGTACTATCACTCCAGCCCCAATATGTTAGTTACTTTTTTTTATCTCATATATGAGATTAGGGCTTTCTCTCTTTTATTGTGTAGGTAGTGATACAATAAAATAGATAAGTAGAGATGTTTTTGGAATTCCAAAAAATTGTACATCAATGATAAATTGATAAAGTAAAAGTTTTCAAAATTAAATTTATTACAGATATATAAATTTAAAAATAGTATTGTGAATAAATATGTGAAAATGCATTTTAGGATTTGCACGAACTAGATCACGATCACAATCATGATCTTCCCGTTCATCATCTATTTGCTAGAGCGGGCACCAGTAATAGCGCCATATGAACTAGATATATATTATAAATGTAAAGTTTAGTAAAAGTGAAGAGAGTTAAGAAAAATTGAAGGGGAGAATCAGAATAGGCCTATAAAAGTATAATAGTATATTTTATCCTAAGAAAGGGAATACTGGTTTTATGTTAGAAAGTATTATAAATACTCTTAAATGTCTATATTAATAAGCAAAGAATTATAATAAAAATTTCTGTGGATATAAAAAGTGCCTACCTAATCAGATATATAACATTTGATATAAATGAGATGTTAATTCATTATTATGAATATTAAAATACCTTAGTAGGACAGGAGTAAATAGACCTCTCTTCATCTAGTAGAGGGCAACCTTAAGTGCCATGAGTAAATGCTGTACTCAGTGCTAAGTGAGTAAGTAAGCACCATGAGTAAATGAGTACTCAGTGTCAAGTGAGTGTGTGCCATAAGCAAATGTGTACTCAGAGTCAAGTAAGTGCCATGAATAAATGCATACTGAGTTTCAAGTGAGTAAGTGCCATGAGTAAATGCATACTCAGTGTCAAGTGAGTAAGTGCCATGAGTAAATGCATACTCAGTTTCAAGTGAGTAAGTGCCATGAGTAAATGCCGTACTCAGTGTCAAGTGAGTAAGTACCATGAGTAAATGCTGTACTCAGTGTCAAGTGCTGAGGAGTTTGTCTCGCCTTTTAGAAAAGGCTCGGTCAATACTTCTCTTTCTTCTCTCTCTCTCTCTGTCTCTCTCTCTCTCTGCCTGCCTTCCTTTATATCACTGAGATAGACAGCCACAAAGCTGTTCATGTTTGGGTTTCAGTCATCCAGTGTTCCATCACCCATGCCTCCACCAGTGCGCCCTTCCCAACGCCACTGTCCCCAGCCCCCTCACCCTGCTTCTATTGTATTGCTAGCACTTTCCCCCCCTCTCTCTTTCTCTCTCTGATTTGTAATTTATCTGAGGTTGATTCAGAAAAAATAATCTATAAAATTTAATTTTAATAGAGAGCTCAACAGTCCCTTCAATATAACTCTAGTTATGAATGAGAAAAATGTATCCGACTTGCCATGTTAGATATTTTATTATAAGGCAAGGACATTCCTCTGTTATATAAATCAGTATCATTATGCCTTTCTTAGAATATAGGCATCACATCGCCTTTCACAGGATTATTTGTATAGGTGAGATCTGGGTTCCCTTCTTAGCACTGCAAAAAGGAAAAGAAGGAAGAAAGAAAAATAAAGATTATTTTATCTCCTTATACTTCAAAACAGTTGCTCATGATATAGATTGAAAATTTTACTAATTCAGCTCATTTTGAAAGATATTGTGCATATATCCATTTCTTGTATATCTTAAGACTGAAATTTCATGTGGGAAGAGAGGTTACAGAGCCTGGCATGCATGTGACTAAACCTGAACTGATTCCCAGCACACACAATCCCCAAGCACAGAAAAAGGAGTAGACTACAACCCCCACTCATGGCTGGGTGACTCTCTTCCAACCAAAGATCAAGATTTAGGCAAAATTAGATCTTGAATTTAACTTTGCAAAGAGAAGAACTGTTCTACCTTTTAAGAAACTGCATTCTGAACTATAAGCACTATAGATCAAGTGCATATTTTAAAGATCTGTACTCTGTGAAAGAAGTCTTAATTATTTGCTCCCAAACTTTTAAAAGAAGTCTATTCCTTTACACTCAAATAGACTAAAAGTTATTTGTTTTAAAATTTTAATGATTGTGCATTCACATTATGGAAATTACCCTCTGGAGACAGCTTTATTTGGATGGTATGTGATAATATTTTTATTTTTTAAGGCTATGATTAAAAGTTTCATGGATGTCTACCAACTCGCAAGCAGTCGAATCACTACATTAGAGAAAGAAATGACATCGCATCGAAGTCATATTGCAACCTTGAAATCAGAGCTTCACACAGCTTGTTTACGGGAAAATGAAAGTTTACAATCAGTAAGTTCCACATTATATTTCTCTCCTTTGGTTTTTGGGTCACATTTACATTCATGTTTTTATTGCTTCTAAGATCATATGCCAATATATAATTTAGGGTAAAGATAAATCTGGCATATCAAAATTACTAATGTGGAGGACATTTTGAAGGAAGAAAAGCAATTAATTTTTCCCTTGTATCATGTATAAGGATATGCATATTGTTATCAATGCTACAACACTACGTCAAGATTCCTTTGTGTTTGGCAGCGCAGTTGACAGTTGGATTTGGCCGTATGCATAGTTAAAGCTTGCAACTGTCTGAAGATTCAGAGTGTCCCATTAAGACAGAATATTATTAATTATGCGTATAACAAAAATGGTAATTAGAACATGTGATTATTCTCTGTAGAAAACGAGACTTATCCATAATACATGCCTAACTAAAGATGCATGTTGTGATTCATCTATATGGTTAAAATTCAGCTGCAGCATTCATTTTATGTCCTAAAATTGTAGCCCATGATGAAATTTGGGCTCTCTTACACTAAACACATTTTTCTATACTTGAAATATGTGCTTGGGGTATATAAAAATGAATGGATTTATGATTATAAAGGAATAAAATTTACATCTAAATTTTTTTGAAATGCTGATCTGTCAACAATGAGATTCAGATGATTACCAATACTTACAATGTCTTTTTAATTTTTGGTTTGATTATAATTGATTATGGTGACTTATGAGGAAAATCAGTATTATTTTGTCATTCAGCTGTTGACCTATTGCAAATGGGGTGTTAAACAAATAAAAAGAATTAGATTTAAAGCAAATAGATGCATAGCTGAATCTTGTGTCTTTAGTTCCTGCAAATCTTAGCTCAAGTGTCAGCATCCCAATTAAGCTTTATGGCTGTAGTATTTTAAAATTGCAGCCACAAAATGTAAATTGCTACAGTTGCTGTAGAAAATGTCTGGAAGAGTCCTTTAAAAATGAAAGTCCATTTGATTCAGAATAGACATTTTCCCTGTGAATATGAAAACTCATAGACACTTACCCAATGAATATGAAAACACAAATTCAAAAGGATATTTGTAAACTTATAGTCACAAAACCATTTTTTCACGATAGCTTAAACAAAGAATGAGCCTAATTACCCCTAAACAGATGACTGGATAAACAGGCTGTGGTACATATGTGCAATGGAATATTACTTTACCCTTAAAAGGGTGGAGAAATTGTGTCTTTGGGGAAAAATGGATAGAACTTGAAGTGATTGTGCTTAAGTGAAACAAGTAAGGAAGCAGAAGAAAATTAACAGATGGCTTCACTCATATGTAAGATGTGAATTATTAAAGCAAGCTAACTTGAAAAAACTGTCAGTTACCTACTAGATTTTTTTTTTTTTGCTTTTTGGGTCACACCTGGCATTGCTTAGGGGTTACTCCTGGCTCTGCACTCAGAAATCACTCCTGGAGGTGCTCAGGGGATCGAAGCGGGGTTGGCTGCATGCAAGGCAAACGCCCTACCCACTGGACTATTGCTCCAGCCCTACCTACTAGATTTCTGAAGTTTTATCAGAGGAAAAGGGAGAGTGACTGGAGGAATGAGTTGAGGGGTCTCTTTGGTCAAAGAACAGTGTTGCAAGTTGGGCCATAAGCCTACCGAGAATTATATGTACATAGAGGTGAGAAGCTACACCCATGAAATTTTATGGTTTAGTTCTTGAGAAAGTTGGAATCACCCATGTTTTTCCTTCTCATCAACAAACTGTCCCATCTTACCACTTTCTGTTTGCCTTCCACATTTCATAGCCTTACTTTTTTATTAGCACCTATCATTTTTTGACTCGAAATGCATCTTGTTTGACAGTAGTCTGTTTATACTGTACCATTTGTGGGAGATAAATGCCGTAAAGGTAGAATAAGAGTCTGGGTGTTAACTTCACTGCTGTGAGGGCATTCTCGTGCTAAGAATTGCTGCATCCCTCTAGGTGCTCAGCAAATGTTTAATGGATGGAAAATACATGGAATTTATTTAATAAATTAATAAAACAGCCATTTGAGACCTGAGATGTAGATTTAGTTAAGAGCAAGTGGGTGTTTGTTTGGGTTTGTGTTTTTTTTTTTCAGTAATTCCTGGTAGTGTTCTGGGACCATATGGGGTGCTAGGGAATGAATCTGGGTCTCCCGCATGCCAGGTATGCACTATAGCTGGCTGAGCTATCTTTCCAACTCAGTGTTTGAAACGCTTTCTTAAATTTCTTAGTAGTATGTTTTTCCTTAAGAGAAAATGAACCTGGGCTAATATCTAAGACTGTTTTTAGAATAGGTATTATTTAGGGGTGGAATGGAAGGCCTCTATAGATCAGGAGAGGAGGAGAAACAACTCTGTGAAGGCTTTGTAATGGAAAAAATATGAGAAAGCCCAGGGTGATTAATCACTGTATCACTGTCTTCCCATTCATCATCGATTTGCTCGAGCGGGCACCAGTAACATCTCCATATGTCCTGTCTCATGCTAGTAGAGCCCAAGGGCATCTGCTTGCTCCAGGAACATAAAGAACCTCAAACCATTCCATCAGGTCATGGGAATGAGGTCTGTCATTGTTACTGGTATTTGGCATATCAAATACGACACGGGAGGCTTGCCAGGCTCTGCCGTGTGGATGGCATACTCTTTTAATCATCTCTAAATCCAGCATTTATTGATGAACCGCATGGCGCAAACAGGGTTGTAATAGGTTCTTCTGCTGGGTAGAGTTCTGACAAGAGGGAAATCCGGATGTGGGAAAATGGCGGCCCTCATGGTGACTAATAAAAACAGCAAATGTAAGGAAAAGCAAATGTAAGTAAAATCATCTAGAGAGAAGGGCGAAGATCAGAACTTATTTTAAGAGTAAGGGAAAGTCATTGGCAAACCTTTAAGTAATGATGTGCTCAAATTTTCTTTTTTGTAAAATATAATTTAGACTGTAGTATGAAAAAAATAAGATGTGAAGAACAAGAGAAGGAAGTATATTAAGACAATTTCTAAGTGTTTTTACATTGAAAATGGATCGTGATTTCATTTACCAAGAAACAGTTGAACATTAAGGATTGTGAATTTAGTTTTGAGTATGTTGAGTTTGAGGTTCCTTTGAGATATCTAACTACATATATTAAAAGGCATTTTGATAATGGAATTCAAGTGATAGGTCTTGGTGGAGGTTTAAAATTTATTGCTTTTTGTTTGTTTCTTTTTGTGTGTGTGTCACACCCGGCTAAGCTCAGGGGTTTCTCCTGGCTCTGCACTCAGGAATTAATCCTAGCAGTGCGTGGGGACCTTATGGGATGCAGGAGGTCGAGCCCGGGTCATCTGCATGCAAGGCAAACTCCCGCTGTGCTATCACTCCAGCCTTAAAGTTCATTGTCACATAGTGCGTATTTGAAGCTGTTAGCAAAAGTTTTATCATTTAACGAGAATTTCTAGAGTACAAAGATAAAAGAATGAAACTTGAGAAACTCTAACATACAGTGCTTGGAGTAGAGGATTGTAAAGGAATAAGCAAAGAGATAAGACGAAAGCCCAATAGCATGAACATAGAGTATTTCATTGGGGTCAGGCGCAGCTGAACATCAAATATGACACACAGTGAAAATGACGTAGAAGAACTTTCAGCAAGAGCTGGATAAATAACTACAGTAAAAGGGTAAGTTTAGGGGCCAGAATGATAGTACAGTAGGTAGATATTTGCCTTGCATGTGATGGAACCGAATTCCGTCCCTGGCATCCCATATTGTTGCCCACACACTGCCAAGAAATTCCTGAGTACAGAGCTAGCAGTAACCCCTGAGCATTGTTGTTGTAACCCAAAAAGCCTAAATAAATGAATAAACAAATACATGGTACATTTGAACCACGGTCTCAAGATTTTAGCTTTAAGTGAGGTACTTGGGAGTGAATTGGTAAAGGATTGGGGGTGTCCTGTTTTAACATGACAGAATGTAGTGTTAGACAGGCTTTAGTGTTCTTTTAAATATAGTCTAGTTTGGCTCTGCTTGTTTAAACATCCATTTCATATTATCTATTGTCATTTTTCACACTCTAGCTTTCTTTTGACTAGTGTTTGCATGATATTTTTTTATTCTTTAACTGAACTATGGAAGCTTTATAGCTGTGTTTCAGTGGTTTCTTCTAAAAGGTAAAGTTTGATTCTTTAACTGAACTATGGGAGCTTTATAGCTGTGTTTCAGTGGTTTCTTCTAAAAGGTAAAGTTCGCTTTGTTTGATTTCTTTATATGTCAGCATGACTTTTATTTGGTTTATTAGACGTGCTATACTCAAAATAACTAATGACATTTCTTGAGTTTTGTCTAATAGTGCTAAGGCATTATCTCTCCCTTGTGTGTTATTCTTATATAAGGAAACATACAGAAGAAAATCAGAAAATAAAGTCTATGGGAGCACAGATGGGGAAAGAGTTAATTATCATTAACAAAGTCAGAAAATGGTAGCCTTGGAAGAATGGATAGCAGTTTGAAGATTTGTTAAGGTGGAAAAATAACAAGTGTAAAATAGAAAATGTATTGTTACTGTAGTAACATTGTTTTAGTGGTAAAATAGTAAATGTATTGTTACTGTAGTAACATCCCTTCCATTAAAGATACCCAGTTTGCTTAGCCTGAATCCACTGATGTGGAAGACTGCTCGCACTATCACTCCAAACTCTACTTGCATGTTTCACGTTCATCCTTGGACCACACAAACTCTGATTTTTACTATGTAATTCTGCTTCTTGACATTTTCCTATTGATGTTTTTGTTTGGTTTCCATATATATGTTTATATATGAAATATACATGTAATATATATGAATTAGCCTGGCAAGCTACCCGTGTCATATTTGATATGCCAAATACCAGTAACAGTTATATTAGGTCATTCCCATGACCTGATGGAATGGTTTGAGGCTCTTTATGTTCCTGGAGCAAGCAGATGCCCTTGGGCTCTACTAGCATGAGACAGGACATATGGAGATGCTACTGGTGCCCGCTCGAGCAAATCGATGATGAGCGGGAAGATAGTGATATATGAAATATACATATATGAATATATATCATTATCTAAACTCTTTCTGAGTACTCAGATGTTTTGTCTTCTTAGTACTCACTCCATGGCTACCACTACTTTCCCAAACGTCCCTTATAAAAAGGTTTGAGTCAGTTAAGCTTGGGTATACATTCTGGCTTTTATTAATTATACCCATATTACATTCAAAAAGTCATAATTTTAAGTGTAACATGTAAATGAAAATACTACATTGAGTGTATTATGAGGATTCAAGACACAGTATCTAGAATAGAAGGTGCTCAGTTAATATTAGTTCTCTTGCCCAAACTTATTTTTCACTGATAATTATATCAATTACCCATGCCTAAACTAACTATACATAGAGTTTTAGGAAACATGTAACAATGAGGGAATCTTTCTATGGGTAGGCAAAAAAAAATCCCCAAACACCAAAGTAACCTTTAAATCAGGGCTTTTCTCCTACACCAGGTACAGTATAATGTTAATTATTATTTATTATTTCCTAGTTAATGAATTACTGATTATGGATAGTAAACATAGCGTCTTTCTGGATGGTAATAAAATATTGATTATTAGTCCACACCTTGGTTTATAAGCTGTTGTAATGCGTAGAAAGGCATTGTTCCTTGGTAGAAAGGCATTGTTCCTATGGTGGGCATGAGCAGCCTCCATATTTAGAAATCACTTCTGGTGACAGTTTCTTTTTTTTGATCAGTAACATATAATAATAATGCTGGGGTTCATCTAAGAGTTCTCATCAATTGTACACTTGCCAGTACTTTAACATTTTCAGTATGTTGTTCTTTGACCCATTAACTTATGGCTGCTCTAGAGCTTTTATCTCGAGTAATAGTAACCAGAAAGGGCTTTGCGTAAAGAGCTTTTTTGCGTTCCATACAGCCCAGTAGAGAACAGTACAGCAGTCAGAACCAATTACTTGTGGGTGTTTGGAGACCGACACACTCACAGCTGTGGAGAAACACACGATATTTCAATCTGTGAAACATACGATGCCAAGCTCCGTTCCCTTACTGTGAGTCACGATGCTACATGCTACAGTCTTGATTTGCCTCATTTCTACTGTGTGTTGAAGCGGTATGTTTTTAATTATACAGTACTTTATTTATGAGAAAACAATAAATTGCAAATCAGAAAAGCATTCCTGTTAGTATCTTTGTAGGAGCGTTATCTGCATCATTGTTCAGAGTATGTCAGATGTGGTAGTTCTAAGCAATTTTTATATTATCAGTAATAGTTAAAGGTTTAGGTAATTTGGTTCCTCAATATAAATTAAAAAAATAAGTTCTTTCCTCTGAATCTCTGATAAAACATTTTTACATATTTTGAAATTATATTTTCTTGAGAGGAAGGTTTTTTGTTATTAACTAATATTGTGTGGATAAAGTAAACAACTGAATTTAATTACTCACTCTAGGTAAATTATTTTCCGCAAACTAGTTTTTCTAACACTTTATCTCAGTTGATTCATGATGTTTGTTGTTAAGGTTTTTAGCCCTTCAAGAAAATAATTTTAATGATGCGTAATCCATAACTTACTTTGTTGAGAGAGCCTGTGCTACTTATACCGTTGACCAACAAAGGTATGAAGAGATGCTAAGCGTCATCATTCAGTCGGGAAGTGTAAATTAAAAACAAAATGAGATATTACTTCATACCCTTAAGGAATGCTGTAAAATAAAGGGAAAATAGAGACATTAGTGGAGAGTATTTTATACTCTGGTGTAAAATTAAAATGGGAGACATATTTATAATGTTTAGCTAGGGCCTAATATGTAAATTGCTCTTGTAATTTAAACAAATACAACCACTAATTTTAAAAAAAGGGCAAAAGACTTGAAGAGAAACTTCTCCAGCGAAAATAACATTTAATCAACAGGTATATGACAAGGTGCTCAGCAGCATCATTCAGTAAAGAAGTGCAAATCAAAACAAAATGAGATCCTACTTCATACCCTTAAGGACCCGCACAGCAGAGCCTGGCAAGCTACCCGTGTTGTATTTGATATGCCAAATACCAGTAACAATTTTAGACCTCATTCCCATGACCTGATGGAATGGTTTGAGGCTCTTTATGTTCCTGGATCAAGCAGGTGCCCTTGGGCTCTACTAGCATGAGACAGGACATATGGAGATGTTACTGGTGCCCGCTCGAGCCAATCGATGATGAATGGGAAGACAGTGATATCCTTAAGGAAAAATAGAGAATGTTCTTAACAACTCTCTTTATTATTGCCATATATGAAAACAACTTAAGTGCCCACCAGTTAATGATCATCTATTGTGATATATCCAGACAATGGAATATTATTCTGGAATGAAAAGGAATGAAGTAATGGAACATTTAACAACATGGATGTTCTTTAAAACATTAAATGAAGAAAGCCAGATGCCAAAGGCCACCTGTTGTATGAGTCCATTTATATGAAATGTCTGGCAAATTTATGAATAGGAAAATCCATAGAGAAAAATAATTTAGTGGTTGACTTGAGTGGGGAAGCATAGAATACAAAAATGACTGCTAGGTAGGTATGGAGTTCCCTTTTGGGGTAATGGGATAGTTCTGGAGCTCGAATGTGGTGACGTTGATGCAACACTGTAGGTAGGAATTGTGCGTTTTAACACTACTAAAATAGTAAGACATTAGTGGAGAGTAATTTACACTTTGGTGGTGGTGTACAGTGACTTTGTACATCAAAACCATGAATATTAAAGCTGCTGTCACGAGGTTTCCTCAGCCACAGTTCGTCAGCAACACCTCCAGCTACCAGAGTAGAAAGGTTGAAAACCTCTGACCTTCCTTCTTGGCTGGACTTCCTTCTTGACCGGTCCATGGACTGGGATGCAGGAACAGGTGCCAGAGTACATGTATCAGAATTCAAAGAATGCCGCCCTAAACTATAATAAAGTGGCCTTAAAAAACCCCTGCAAAGTATATATGTTATATGGCTCTTATATAAGAACAACATATCTCTTTCACTTCTGGAATGTCTGAAATAGGCAACTAAAGTTTCACTTACGTACACAGAATGACAATTTGTTGTACTGGAAAGCTGCGTAATAGAGAATCAAAGGAACCTGGGTTTTAAAATATTCTTTATTATCTACTCATAACAAAGCTTCAGAAAATAAGTAACATAATCTCCATGATTTAGATTTTTCCTGTCTTTGAAATAAAGAATTTTGATTAGATAAAATTGAATTTTTTCTGTTTAAAAATTTTCTGATTAAAGTCACAAATATAATTTTGAATACTTAGATTTTTAACATTTTTATTCTTGCTTCAATATATGAGTGTTTCTAAGTTTATAATTGCAGTTGGATTTTGAATCTGTTTGCATTCAACACCAATAACTCATTTATACATGTGTAACATTTATAGAAATCTTACAGCATAACTTGTAACTAGGTAGTCAGAAAGTCCCCAAGTAATGTGAAAACGTATTACCATATTTGTAAGGAGTATTTCCTTTTTTTATGCAACATTTTTTTTGATATTTAATATGTTAGGAATGTGAACTTTTAACTCGTCAAACTATTGTAACATATTTGAAAATTATAGTAATTTGATTAAAATGGTGCCTATAAGGCAAAAGGTTTAGTTAATAGAATCCATATGTAATTAAAATGCAGAACTAAATGTAATCAGACTCCAGTGACTAGTGCCTCCATATTGATAGTTTTACAATGGACTCGGGTTGAAAGTTTAAATGTTACAGAACACAACAACACTGCAGAGAACGCTTCAGTTGTTTTAAGGACAGCAGCACAGTGAATTGATAAGGTGGGAAAACCACATCGAGGATCTTCATTGCTTTAGGACTCTTTTAAGTGGGCAGGTGGTCGGAGCACTGGGCGCTCGTCTGTGGAGGCCCACGCTCCACAGCACTGTCGCATAAACATCGTGAGTTAAGGCTGGTGTCATGAGCCGAACCACTGCCATTTCTTCCTTTTTAATAAGCGTTGCTTAATTAGCGTGAATTCATTTGAATCCTATGAAAGTTATAGACACAACACTATGCACCAAGCCACAAAAAAATGTTGAATTTCTTTCCCCTAAACTTAAAAAAAGTTATTTTCTCTGGACAGTTTTAAGAGTCGACATCCTGTGTTAGAGTTCTCTAATCATCACCAGCACAATTTACAATCAGAACACACAGAGCCCGTTTCGACCAGCTCATCTGTTGATCTTGGCAAGACCCTTCATCTCACTGTGCAGCTGCCCCTGGAGAGTTGGGGGACTCAGCAGAGAGCCGGGAAGGGTGGGATGCAAGAGCGGTCAAGACAGGAACACATAGGCCTGCTTCATTTCAACAGGATGGTGCTCAATGGGGAAAAAGCCTTTTTCTTCCACTGCCCAGCCCCCCTTCTTTGTAACCCGAAATTAAACGAGGACCTCTCTCGAGCCACTGCGCTCCAGGCACAAGAAATTGTAATGTCTGGCTTCCAGAATCTGTCCCGTCAAATGTGCTTCTGATTAGGTGGCTTAATTACAGCTGTGAAAACAATGTTGATTTAGGTCTTAAGATTCCAGGGCATGTCAGCCGTTATTAGCTAACCTTGGACTGAATCCACCATTTTAAAATTCTGTACCACTAAAGTCACCCCGCTTGACATTTTTTTTTATTTAGGCAGAAAAGTTGCCAGAAGCAACACTTTTATGCAGAATATTGTTCAGTGTGCAATTTCAACTGTAGCATTATTAATGATCTTTAAGGAGATAGTTAACTTTGCACTTTGTCAAGAACAAGAAAGTTTTGTTTATAAAAACAGTAAGTTTTGAATAGTATTTTTTAAAGGGTTGACAGACATAAGAATGAATTTTAATTCCTTTAATTCAGTTTTATTTCAAATCCAGCTTGTTGGTTTAACCACCCAATTTTATTATACTTAAATTTTCCTGACAGTTTCATTTGCTGTTAGGAAATAAAATTGCAGGTTTTTTTCAACATAGGAAATAATGGCTAGTTTTAAAAACGTTATGTTTGAAACTTCCTTTGCTATGAGCTGGTTGGTTCAGAGACAACAACCTCGGTTTACTTTTGGAAGGAAATGAAGCTCATTAAATATTTTTCAATATTTTAATATAAATATTTTTTATAGTAAGGAAAGTTATTAGACTGTTGTATTTACACCTGCAAGGAAAGTAAAAATCTTAATAATTATATGCTTCTAATGTTTTGGATATTCAATACAGCTGTCACTAACATAAATGTTTTACTACTTATTTAAAGTAGCTATAGTTCCATTGTCTGAAACTCCACTCCTTTGCTATATGGTATTTTTATTTGTCAATGTTTTTTAAAGGTGGGCATTAAAAGAAAGCAATAACAGAAGAGAATAAAGTAGTCAGCTGAACAAAGCATAAAATTCCTATAGTAATTTTGGAAGAAATTTTTGCTTTAAAATGCATGATTTATGCCAAACTGAATGCCCTAGAGAGAGCTAAATGACTTTTTAAAAAATAAAATATCCCACACCCAGGACATTAAATCTAACAAAGTGGGTGGCCAAAACACATCTTTTTTTCTACAAGTAGACTTTAGAACAATTAACTAAGTTACTCTGAAGATGTATGGACAAGGAAACTTTTTGTTCAAGTCGAATTACGTGTTAATAACACATGGATGACTATGAGGAATGAATGGAAGAACACTTTCATCGATGATACAGTGAAAGATGATATAGTTGAAAGAATCTGGACCAATATTCTAAGTATATCATAAATTACCAATCTAATATCTAAGTGTTAACAGTAACATCTTTGAATTACCAAATACTATATAGAACTTTTATATCTCTACCCAGCTATTATTTAGTGTAATCTTTATGCCAGTTTTACCAGAGAAATATTTTTTCCCCATATTGCAGAGGAAGTGACTCAGCCCTAGAGAGAATAAATAGTTTGTGCTAATAAAATATTGTGCTGCATAGGATCAAGAGTACATTCTCAAAACTAAAGATGCAAATAGATACTTTGCATAGAAAATTGATTCCAGATTAGAGTAGGAAATCTTAATAATGCTAAGTTTCTATTGAGTGTACCTTTAGGATATTAAGAGACAAGAACACTCAAGCTTGGATAAAAGTTTTAGTTTTCTGTGTTAAAGAAACTTTTTTTTTCTCTTTCAGTAAAAAAAGGACTATGAAAACTGACAAATTCACTTGGGTCTGTGGTTAAGACCTTTTACCTAGAACAAAAGAATCCTGCTCTTTCCTTTTGAAGTTGTTTCATGCACAGAGAATTGAAAGTGTACATCCTTCCATGTTATACTGGTTTGAAGTTTGGGTACAGTGCATTTGTTCTTAAGATTTCGTGCTAGCTGAGGAATTGGGAAGAAATATCTGTCTGTTTCCCAGAGCTTTGGCTTAGGGCATACTTACATAGAATCTGAATTCAGCTTATTCTTTCAGATACCCTTTTATTCTCAATGTTTGCCTGACACCAATTGGAAAGATACCCTTTCAGAATGGAAGAGGTCAACTAAGGTTTCAGATTTATGTTTCTAGTTTCCATGGCTTATTTCTTATGAAATATAACTGAAAATATGAATTTGGTTTAAAAAGTGAGCCAGAAAGAAAGACTGTATAAAGTGTAGATTACATCTAATTTTATTATGATACTGTGATATTTTTTAAACATTATTTTAATATCTCCTTATAGTTGATTGCTGAATTTAAATATTTAATTAATAAAATAGATTATTGTTACAAAGTATACCAAACTGGTTTTTCCTTTTCTTTGTAATTAAAGTTAAGCATTCTACTAGAGAAAAGGAAAAAGACATATGAGGGAGTTTTGAACCTAGATATATATGTATATATGTATATCTGTGTAGGCATTTTATATCTTATTATATCTTATTATCATCATGAAATACTTTTATATTTTGCCTATGGAGTCAGCTTTTATCTTATACTTGTATTTCTTGATTCTTTTTTATTTGTGTATACAATCTCTCAATTTTAAAAGATATACTAAATGTATTTTTTTTCCTGAGCAGGTAGAAAAACAAATTTGAAGTAAGGATATTCAAATTTCATAATGCTTTGTTTCTTCTCTTAATGTTACTGATAATAAAAGGCAGATGCATAGTAATGCTTTTAAGCCATATGCCAGACAGTTTAAATAGGTCATTATTTCAGTGCTAAGAAAGCTTGAAACTTATCTGGGATTTGCCATTAATTAGAAACAGCCATTTTGTAAATCTTTAAGTCTTATTTATCCCTGACGCTATCTCTGTCACGCGTAGATACCTTAGGGTAGAAGGCCTTAGAGAATCTATTACTTTACTACCCAAGCTATTCACTAACATGAAGTCTAAGTAACTTCATCTTATTTATAAATTAAATTTATGAGTAAGATTTTATTAAAGATGATTTTCATTATCAAAAAATTTTGAGAGACCCTTTTAATATCAAAAGCGACACCCAGGAAGAGTAATCTATTAAATAGTTATTTAAATGTCATTAAATATAGATTATGTACTCAAGGTCCTACCCTAAAAAGAAGAATGCTAAGTGTCATGATAACTTCTGCAATTGGAAACTCATTTTTACATGTTTTGTGATTGCTTGAAATACCAAATATATAAGATTTTATTTTTTGTCTTTGAAAAATTCTTCGCCTTACTCTATATATAAACTTTTTTTTGATCAGTATTTGGTACAGGAACATTTGTGTTGATATTTGTTATGAAATATGCAATTGTAAATTTTTATGAGAGAACAGTAGTATACACTTTTTCTGTGTGTGTGAGAGAAGGAACTTCGTTAACCTTTGGTGAAATGAAATGACATACTAGCATGTCTTGAAGTCTTGATCTTACACTTGGCTTTCATATACTTAGGGGCTTTCCAGAGTACTACACTAAAGCAGGTTTTATTTAACATTGTTTTTTATTGAGGTGTCATTGCATTATGCTATTACATAAGCTTCATGTGTGCATCTTTGAAAATCAGTACACACAACCCCTTTGTCCTATACTTCCACTGACCCCTTATCTTTTCCCCTTTCCATTTTGTTTTATAATTCTAATGTTCATTATTGTTTTTTTAGCTCATCTCTTTGTTTTCTCAGTGTACCACATAAGAGTGAAATCTTACAGTATTTGTCTTTCTCTGCCAGGTATAATACCATGTATCTCACCTAGCATAATGCTCTTAGGTCGTAAGTATTGTTGTAAGAGGCAACATGTCTTCTTCCATTATAGCTGTATAGTATACTTGTGTGTGTGCATCATATATACATTATATATACATCTCATATATACTCATATATACATCTCATTCACTTCTCAATCCATGTTTCCAGTTCTTGGTATTATAATAGTGCTGCAAAAAATATGGAAGAGTATATATCTCCTCAGGTTAGCATTTTTGTACTTTGAGGGTAACTACCCCAAAGTAAGATAGCCTACCGGATAGTATGGAAGATCTATTTTTAGTTATTTGAGGAGTATCCATATTGTCATTGCATAATCTCTTCTGATTTATATTTTTATATTTTTATTGAATATAAAATATCATATTTTATATATCATGTAAATGTATTCCTTTCTTTGCATATTATCTCCAGTTCTTTTTGTTTATAAGCATGGCATTCCTATATGCAATCTTTGTTCTAAATATAAGTCTCAAAATGCTACTGAATTAAGCTTTAAGTCAGTTATTTCTAGTTTTCCGCGATAGAAAGGAATTTACAAGACACTGGAAGTAGAATGGTAACTGTTGGATAACTTACTTATCTGCTAGCTCTGGAACTTTGCATTGCTAATGGGGGGATTGTTCTCCTTCCTGTAATCCATTTTCATATCCTTCGGCCAAAAGATTTCATTCTTGTATTAACATATATGGAGTGTGGGGCAGGTATTTGTGAGTTGGTTTGACTCTGAATTGATTGCTCTTGGACATCCCACCATATTTTCTAACTATAAGCCCCAATACCATTTAGATTGGATCTGATTCCACACATATCCTCTGTGATGGACTAGATGGTACCAGGAAGAGAATCACCCGGGCTACAAAGTGGGACCTTTAGTATAAACCCTGCTCTGACCCAAAAGATTAAAGCATAGATCATCAACAGGGCCTGTTGTCTCCCAGCATGAAGCAGAGTGAGGACACTTAAGAAATGCAGTGGGCACAGAGGTGTAAGAGGAGGGAGAGAGGGAGGGAGGGAGGGAGGGAGGAGAGAGGGGAGGAGGGAGGGAGAAGAAGGAAAGTGCCTGCTATAGAGCCAGACTGGGGGACAGGGGAGGGAATCTGGGCACACTGGTGGTGGGAAATGTGCACTGGTGGAGGTTGGGTGCTGCAACAGTGTATGGCTAAAACCCAATCATGAAAAGCTTTGTAAATTTCTATCTCACGGTGTTACAATAAAAAAAATAATAAAATAAATAGAAAAGAAATGTGCTGGGAACAGGACCTTGAAGGGGTTGGAAGAGATGATCAGTCTGGCTTGGGGAACATAGTTTGGATTATATGACGTGACCTCCCCCATGGAAGTTCATCCCATATATTTGATCTCGGTGTAGTTATTAGTCCTGTCTCTCTCTATTGCTGTGTTTACATAAGAAGGCTAGTAATGCTATTATTGGATTGTTTATTAGCCTGTGAAGAGAAGAGCAGTGCTCTTCAGTAGCATCTCTTAAGCTTGAGCCACTGGGGATTTGCACCTGACAATGAAGAGCCAGTTTTGACTTTGTTCGGGCCTGCCCCCAGGGGAGTCAGAGCCAGAGGCTTTTGGCTCTGGTGGTCTGTGGACAGAACACATGGTCAAGACAGCATATGGTTGGCACACATGGTTAGTGGCACTTGGTTGGCAGCACTTGGTCTCTGTGAGTCTGTCAGCAGTGTGGTGGTGGCAGAGCTTGCGTAGCCATTGGTGTGGATTGAAACTGGTAGAAGTAAAAAGCTTTTGGATGATCTAAACTGGACTCCTGGCCTTTTGCTCATCGGTTGTCGGCCCCTGAACATGGGAGCCCAGTGGACTCCAATATTGTCGGGGACCCTCTTGGCCCCAACAGGTAACTGGTTTGACTATTTGATTCCCTCACTACTCCCCACCCTGCGTTTTAGACAGGAATATATAAGGGAAGTAAGGAATTAAAACAAAAACAAAAACAGAATGTTATGGACAGTTACTTTAGGTTGATCCTCAACAGAATCATAAGTCTTACTCAAACCAAGTCTTATGCTCATACTTTGATATCAATATTTAAAATTCAGTAATAGAGACAATTGTGAAATTTTATTAAATTGCTCATTAAAAAATGAGGCCAGAGTGATAGTGAGGAGTTAGGGTGCTTGCCTTGTCCATAGTTGACCCAGTGTACCCCCTAGTACCACCTATTGTCCCTCGGTTCCTACCAGGAGTAATCCTGAGAGCAGTGTCAGGGGTGACCTCTGAGGAACAGAAGGTGTAGTTAGCTTAAGCCTCAATCTGCAGAAGCCTGATCTATAATACTTAGAAAGGTGGCTTATACAGTAAACAGCATCCTAAAACCATCTCTTTTAACTAATCATTTTTAGAATGCAAATATTATACAAAATTAGCCTACTTGCTTTTTAAGCATAAAAAGACCTAATGTAAAATTACCAATTGCAACATTTGGGAGTTTTCCAATCCAGTATACCTTAAAATTTTATTTATTCATTTGTTTGTTTGTTTTTTATTTTTGGCTCACATCTGGCGATGGTAAAGAGTTACTCCTGGCTCTTCTCTCAGGAATTACTCTTGGCAGTGATCAGGGGATGATATGGGATGCTGGGGATTGAACCCAGGTCGGCTGTGTGTGAGGCAAATGCCCTACCTGCTGTGCTATTGCTCCAGCCCCTAAATTTTAGAACTTTTAAATAACACAATTAGAGCTAAACTTACTCTCACAAGTCTATGTATATTTGTTTCTTTGCTTGAATTAATATCTTCCCAAATAAGACAGAGAGGAACAAAGAGACTAATTTTCCTTAACTTGGTTACAGATGTCAAGTTTTATGGTACAATGTTCATTAAAATTTTTGGTAGTTTGGTTATCAAAAAACAGGTCTTGTGACTGGTCCTCTGTAGCTGTGGGTAGAGAATTTATTTTTTATTAAGAGTGTCTGTTTTGTATTTCTGTGGTCAATTCATCCCTTTCTTAAGGGAAAGAAAACAAAAAAATTCCTCGTATGTGGCTATGTTAGAATTGTTCACAGGAGAACATGTTATATGTATTTTTTAAATGATTTATTCAGCACCTCAAATGATAAACAAGAAGTAATGGTGATAGGGAGGAAGGCACTAGCTGATAATCTGTGGCTTAAAAGTAATACAGAGAATACGAGACCCACTCAGAGTCCTTAATCCAAGTGAAGAGGATGGGTTTTGAGGTTAGCAAAGGTCATAAGTTCTGCAATAAATAATCCTTATATACATGATAACCAGTGTCTATATTGTGAACCAGTGGACTGTGAGGAGGGAGGGGAGGGTGGGAGGGGGAGGGAAGGAAGAGAGGAGAGAGAAGGAAGGAAGGAAGAAAAGGAAGGAAGGAAGGAAGGAAGGAAGGAAGGAAGAAGGAAGGAAGGAAGGAAGGTAGGAAGGAAGGAAGGAAGGAAGGAAGGAAGGAAGGGAAAGGAAAGGAAAGGAAGGAAAGAAGGAAGGTAGGTAGGTGAGTAGATACACTGATGGAGGGATGGGTGTTGGAACACTGTATGACTGAAAACCCATCATGAATAGCTTTGTAATGGTCTATCTCATGGTGATTCAATAAAAAAAGAATTAAAAAGAAAAAAAAAGTGTGTTACAGACATTCCATATCCATAAGGAAAATATACCTGTGTATGTTCTCTACTATACTACAGAGAAACACATAGGTTATTTAGGAAATGTCAACTGTCATCAAGAACACTGACATGAATTGATAGCAATGTAGAACAGCAAATTAAAATTAAAAAAAGAAACAAAGAGTTCGAGTGGTAGGGGTGTTAACCCTCCTGAGAATAGCTCTGCATTCTAATCTTCAGCTGCTGAACCCAAACCGACCGAGAAAGGAGATAGATCTGCCTTCATCTGCTGACTCCTGTCTTTTTAAATGCTTTTTCTTGGTCAGTTTTCCTTTGAAAACTTTCTTCTTATCAACTTCATGGCAACATAGCAATGATTCTAAACTCCATGTTTCTCAGCACTTTCAATATTGTCATTGATACATTTATTCAGTGGCCCTTGGATTGGCATTATGACATACAGCAATTTAGATTAAGAGAGCAGAAATCTTTAAAAAACAAAGGAAATAGGCACACCATTATTTATTGCAGCACTCAGTACAATAGCAGGAATTTAGAGTCAACTTAATTGTCCAATGACAGATACGTGGATCATGAAAAAAATATACAAATGTAATAAAATACTACACAGCTGTAAGGAATGATGAAATCATGCAAGTTGTGATAACATGGATGGAGCTGGAAGTCATCATGTTAAATGAAATAAGCCAGAAGAAGGATAAATACAGGATGACATCATATATAACATATATGATAGTATATGTGGTAGTTAGAGTAACTGTATGAGGGAATGCAGTGCTTTAGAGGGGCGCTGCTTATAGGGAGGAGAAAGATGGAAATAGAATGAGGGGAGGGGAGAAGGCACAGATGAGCAGCAACAGGGAAGGGGTCAAGGAGCTATAGGTATATCGATGGCATTAGGAACCATAGAGCTAAAATCCAAACCACAGAGGCAAGAACGCCGAAATCATGAGACCCAAACTTTAACATCCAAGCTTAAAAAAGGTGCCTGTCAGGTGGGCCAGCTGGGGGTTGGGGCTATGGGAGGGAACCTGGAAACATTGGTCGAGGGAAGCTGACATTGGTGGTGCGATCAGTGCTGGAGCACTGGATGTCTGAAACCCAACCATGCATATCTGTAAATCATGGTGCTTTCTTAAAGGAAAATACGAAAACTTTAGGGCTAGAAACATAATTATTAATTCAAAACTTCTAAACTGTATCTGGAATACACCATATAGAATATGATAAGAAGTAGTGCTTTATTTTTTAGTCTTGTAAATGATGTGTGTTATGTGTTTAAAGGAAACAGGTTGATTGATCTGAAATTATGTAGCTGAGCATATAATAGCAGTTACGAGCATTTACTAAATATTAAATCTTGGCTAAAAATTATTTGGGAATCATACAAGAGAACTGCAAAAGTGCTCCTGAATTATTTATGATGAAATTTGTAATGCACTTGGGTTATCAATTTATTTTCAAATTTAGAGACTATTCTAGTCCTACTCAGATACCTTCAGAGGTTCAAGTCTAAACCAGATACAAGTACAGTACAAGATAAGTCTTGTACATGAAGAGGGTTTAGAAGTAGTAAGCTCACTTCTTTAGTGGTTTTTAATGGGTTAGAAAAAGAGATGAAGACTTTTCAATTTCCCAGGAATGACATCTTCAGGGAAATACGCCTCATCAGTGATGCTCATTCAGATCATACCTGTACTTTGAAAACTAGATCAAGATCAAGGACTGCAGACCAGTGTGATTTTTTTTTTCCATTTTACTGAGTTCAGTTCAGAAGGCAGGTCCTGACTGTGTAATCGCCCTTTCAGCCTTAGCGACCACATTGTGCCCCCTTTTACTAAGAGCCAAACAAAGTTTTGATCCAGTAAATGAACTTTGTTCCCTTCTGAAGCATTTTGAGATATTTTTAGTGTTTTCTCTTTCATCATTTATGCAAGTTGTTTCTACACATGGACTGAATATAAAAATATAATGAAAAGTTGCTGATTTGATAAAACTGACAATCTAGTTGGCAAGTCAGGATGGGCTGACTTAAAAACAGCAAGATGATAAATGATCGAAAACTTACTTACATATTTATTTATGTATTTTGTTGCCACAGATTGAACCCAGAGTCTCCTCATGCAAAGCATGTGCTCTACCACTGAGTTACATCCCAGTATAACTCATGCAATTGAAAAATATGTATTAATTTGGACTAGAATGACTAAGGAATCACTTGATCACTTGAATCCCTTTATTCATCGATTTGCTCTAGCGGGTGCCAGTAACATTTCCATTGGACCCTATCATGTGCCAATGTAGCCCAATGGCATCTGGTTGATTCAGGAATATGAAGAGCCTCAAACCGTTCCTTCAGGGTCTCGACAAGGAAGTCTGACCATTTTGTAGGTGGGCGGCCACGTGATCTTTTGACATCCCGTGGGATCCAGTCGGTAATGGCTCTAGTCCAGCGGTTGTCTCCAAATCGCATTACATGTCCAGCCCATCTGATTTTCGATGCCTTGGCAAATGAGACAGCGTCCCTGATTCTGGAATAGTGACGGAGGTCAGAACTCCAGATTCCTTCTCTCACTTGAGTGAGGCGTGATATTCCAAGCATAGCTCTTTCGATTCCTCTCTGGGAGACCCAAATAGCGTTCTCATCCTGCTTTCTTAGGGCCCAGGTCTCTGAGTCGTATGTTAATGCAGGGAGAACGGTGGAGTCAAAGAGATGTGCCCAGAGCCGGAGGTTCTTTGTCCTTTTAGCTATTTCTTCGATGCCTTTGAAGGCATTCCATGCCGCTCTTTTCCTCCTGCGCAGCTCAGGTTTTAGGTCGTTCATCATATTGACTTCTCGACCTAGGTACACATAACTGCTGCATTCAGACATGTTTGTTCTATTGAGAGTGAATGGGGCCTCAGGAACTATTTCATTTTTCATGAACATAGTTTTCTTCAGATTCAGCTGTAAACCTATCTTTCCACGTTCTCGGTCAAAGTCAACCAGCATTTGTGCCGCTTGGCTAATCATACTTGAGTTTAGAAGGAATTTCAGGTAGAGCGATCTGAACAGAAGCAGGATTCCTCTGGCCTCTATATAGTCAAGATATTCGCTCCCCTTTTGTTAGTGTTGCCCAGGGATGATTTTATCTCTGTAATGCTATTATGGTGTTTAAAATATACACATTAATATGACCTTACAATTTTAGGAGGATGATTAGGGTATTCTAACATTTTGGAGGGGTGGGCTGTTTGTGTTACATCACCTAATTTGTGAGCTGAAGAGCAGAGATTGTTGGTTTCAAGGAATACTTTCTTTTTTTTTAACATTTTATTATACCACCGTGAGATATACAATTACAATGCTGTTCACGCTTGGGGGTTTCGGTCACACAGTGTTCCAGCACCCCACCCTCCACCAGTGCCCCCCAGCCACCACCCATGTCCCCAATTCCCTCCCCCCCCACATACTGCCTAAATGGCAGGTTCTTTATCTCCTCTCCTCTCCCTCTCTCTCTCCTCCTTCTCCCACACATTGTGGGTTCCACTAATTACACTTAGAAGCCATCACTTGCATTTTTTGTCTGTATTTAATGCTCAGTTCTATGTTAGCATCAGAACTTTAGACATTTATTCACACATGTTCCCTTCTCTATCTAAACTAACCTCTGACTCCCACACGCTTGTGGTAATTTCCACTTTCGGTAAGATCACCTAGTATATTTATGTCATGCAAATAAATGCAGTCATTCTATGTCTCTCTCTTTCCTTCTGACTAATTTCACTCAACATGATTCTTTCCATATCCATCCATTTATAGCAAAATTTCATAACTTCATTTTTTTCTGACAGCTGCATAGTATTTCAAGGAATACTTTCAAGGAAAAGTATCTTCTGGGTAAAGAAATACCCAGTAATACTGACTTATCGATAAACATGATTTTCAAGCTAAAAGATTGGTTTAGAGCAGAAAAAGAAGGGAATATTGGAGGAAGAGTAATGTTTTATCCAGTGCTTTCCATATGTACAGTTTTTCAGAACCAATATATACCCTTATAGGGACATACTAAGTTTTCTTTTACTGTTCATATACACATCCAGACTGGCTGGACGATATAGAATCAAAGATGTGAACATAGATTTACTAGTGCAAAAACTTTCATATTGGCTGGGCATATAGACTCCAGTATGGAACTGTTGAAATCCTAACTTAACTCTTCCCAGCCAACCCTATGTTCTTTGGTCTATAAATAGCCTCTTCTATAGACTTACTTTCCTTTTATGTAAAATTATAGTTTTTCTCCCAGGCTTATATGAAAATTAAAGGATACTTGTAATGTCTCTCCTATTATTAATGTCATTTCCAGATTGTTTTAATCCATTGATCACAGAACTATAATTTTACTTTCTCTCAAAGTAAAAGGGACTACTTAGTCCTTAAAGTTTCCTGTATTTAAGAAAGAGACTCTTCATTGTTGATGGGAATGCCCTCTTGGAGAAGAATATGAGCATTCCTTAAAACATTAGAAATTGAGCTTCATCTGATCCAGCAGTACCACTTCTGTGAATATACCCTGGACTTCAAAAGTGCACAGCAGAAACACCATCTGCACTTCTGTTTATTGCAGCTCTGTTCACAATAGCCAGAATCTGGAAACTTCCCAGCTGCCTGAGAACAGACGACTGGATAAAGGAACCATGGTACATCTACACAGTGGAATACTAGACAGCTGTTAGGAAAAAATGAAGTTATGAAATTTACCTATAAATGGATGGACATAGAGAGGATCATGCTGAGTGAAATGAGTCAGAAGGAGAGGACAGACAGAGAATGATTGTACTTGTTTGTGGGGTGTGATAAAAGATAATATGAAACCAGTATTCAAGGACAGTAAAAACAAGGTCCAGGAGGTTTGGTCCATGCTTGGAAACCTGTTTCAACCTCTTGGGAAAAAAGGCAGTTGGGATAGGAAAGAGACCACTGTAAGAAAGACAGTGGTAAATCACTGTATAAGAGCTGTGTGCAGAATAGGGGAAAGGAACAAACATTGTAACCTCTTAGCATCTTTATTAAAACCATAATGCCCAGTGGTGGGGGAGAGAGAGAAGGAAGGTGCCCGCCACAGGGACAGGCTGGGGTAGGGAGGGGGCAGCAGCAGGGTAAAGGGGCACATTGTGATGGGAAATGAGCACTGGTGGAGGAATAGGAGTTGAACAGTGTGTGACTGAAACCAATCATGAACAACCTAATTATGGCATGGTGACTCAATAAAAACATGTTTCAAAAAACAAACCAAAAAAAAAAAAAACACAAAACAAAGTTTCCCATATTCTAGGTAGAGCATTGTTAGTTTTAGGGATGGCTTCTGATGGTCATTTTTATATTTTAATCTAAACACCTGTCATTTAGTGTTATGTTGTTCTTTCAGATGTGTGCTAGTCTCTGTTGTGAGATGATGTTTCATTGCTTGATTTGCATCTCACTGATGAATAGATGCAGAACTTTGTTTTTCGTGAGCCTTTTGCCCATTTGTATTTTTTCTTTGAGGAGGTTTCTGTTCATATATTCTCCCATTTCTGATGGGATTATATTTTTTTCTTGCTAAGGTCTACCAGTGCCTTATACTGAGCTATTGTTTTAGATGAGTTTTATTTTAGCCCAGGAAGTACTCCCGTATTTTATCTGGCTAAAATGTTCATCATGGTAAGCTGTACTTAGGATACAGAAACGTGTTTAACGGTATCCTAGTAGAACATCTATTCAAATAATCACACTTGTTCACGTTTAATAATGGGCTCTTCCTCAGATTATGTAATCAAACCACTGAATCCTTAAAGGAGGAGGGAAGAACTCATACCTTCTCTACAGGGCCCTTCTTGGTCCCAGGCATAGCTGGTTGTGGCCTTGGCGACCCTGGGCTCTTCAGGAATGAGCAGCATAATGTCTCTAAGCTGGAGGCCTAATATTGGTCTGAGAATCGCTGAGTCTGACATGGGCCCCTAGTAAAAATTGGGAGTCTCCGACCCAATAAAATAGGCTAATAAGGAAGAGGTCCATTAAGATGCCAGTGGAACAATAATCTTTTTTTTGTCTTTTACTTTATTCACATTCTTTTCATTTCACAAAACATAATAAACTTCCAAAAATTCTTTCTTTCTTTTTAAAAACTTGATATATGTTTTAATTTTCAAAATAAAAAATTCTTTACACTTGTTAAGACAGAACTCAGAATTTCATATTCATAATTCATACTCTTCATGAAAATTTTGTATTCTTTTACCTATTTGTCTTTATTTTTATATTCTGTTCTGGAATGAGGCAATGATCGAAGAAGTACCTCACTATTTCTTCAACATTTTTTTGCCTATAGTGGTACTATGTCACTTGTCACTTGTCTTCCCGTTGCTCATCAGTTTGCTCCGAGTAGGCACCAGTAACGCCTCCATTCGCTGTGAATGGGGTCCATTATTGTTGCTTTTTTGGTATATAGAATACACCACGGGTAGCTTGCCAGGCTCTGCTGTGGCCAGGATTCATCCCTGGGGGGGCCAGTCTTTTCCTGTGTCAGACCATCAACCATTCAGGGGCCCACGGGCAGAGCCCTGGGTGTAAACAAGCCTGTTTGCCACCTACTGATGCAGCTGGGTGGTACTGTGTACTTTGCCAAATACCGATGATGTCATAGTTCGAATATTAGCTAATTTAATCCTTGTTAGCCTAACTCGTATAAGTTGTTACCTTCTTTCAGATGAAGTAACTATCAAGTTAGGAGTTCAGAATTTGAACTTTATGTAGTGCAAACCCAAATTCTTCACACTAAAGTGTTAGCATTTTATTATATCCTTAATAGGATGTGAAGCAGTTTCTTGCAAGAATCTGATAGCTTTTGTTAAAAGACTGATATATTCTTGGACACTTTTAAAGAATTGTGATAAGTCATTTAAAGAAGACCTAGTGAAAAGTAGAAATTTTTTGTGTCAGGATAGTAACAGTGGAGATAGATGGTTAGATTCGAGAAAGATATCACTGGAAAAAAATGACAGACTTAATGAATGAGATGGCTGCAGAGTAGTTTCCTAATTGCCAGCAATTTGATCAATACCTACCCCTGCCTCGAGCCTCTGGGAAGAAGCGAACAGTATTGCAGGCAGCAAATACTCTTTATTTTGATAAAGATTTTATTTAATTTTGAGGCATGTCCCCAAAACAATATTACTCCAAGACATGACTGAAAAGCATAGGCCAGAGTCTTTTTTTACACTTGTGGGAGTGGCACTAACTAAACCTGCTGTAAACTGTGGTCTTCAACTTAAAGGACGGTGGAATGGCGCTGGTCTGAGGACCAAAGGTTGAAAACCACTGGCTTAGGCTCCCTTAAACTGAGAAAGATTGATCAGGTTTGGTTAAACTCTACTTCACCTGGGATAAAATAGTGTTGATTTTTTTTTTTTTACTAGGATTAGTTTATGGTGGAGAGAATTCCTCATTCCTGTAATTAGATTTGCAGCTTTGATTGCTGATCAGATACTTGGAATTAAAGTCATAACTCCATCTTAATAATAGCTCTAAGGATCTGTATTTGGATGCCAATAATGAAGAGTTCTATCATAAAGTAATGTTTCCATGTGTCACCTTTCCATCACATATTTTGTAAGTGCAGGTTTCCAAACGAAGTATCATTTATATCACTTTTTTAATCTTTGTAAAACTGTATTTATAATTTTCAATTTTTTTAGAATGCAGATAAATAAAAAAACTGATTATATGCTTAGGATATGTGAGGGCATATTGGGAAATGAGAGAAAATGTGTAACTTAGAAAATTTTGCAAAAGAAGAATATTCATTTTTGTTTCTTAGCCAAATGTATTTTCAAGTATTATGTATTTCACCGAAAAGCTAAAGGAGCACAACAAAAATTTATATAACAATTATTGTTGGATTTGTAAAACAAAAATCTTAGACATGAAGGATGAGTTCCATACTCTTGAATTGTACCTGGATCATTGCTCTCTGCCCAGCATTAAGCTCGGTCATCTGCGTACGGTACTAGCGTTAATGACAGCTGTGTACCAGCCGCTAGTTAATGTTAAACTTCGTTGTCTAACAATCAAATCTTCCTTCCAGAAGGGCTGGAAAAACTGATCTGAAATTTGACTTAGCCATCTAGAAGTCTGCTTTTTTGAGTTAGTGCTGCTCTAATGTATCCTAAGTTCCTGTCCAGCTCAATGTCGGGAATGACTGCGGTCATGCTAGTCCTGGAGCACACAGGCAAAGGAAAAGTAGTTAAACATCTTGCTGTGTGAGAGCAGTTCTCCGGGGCAGGCACACGCCGTGCACCTTGACCACCTATTATGAAGCCTTTTGCTGCTGTGTCAAGTGAAAGCGAGTTAATTGGGTGAAGCTGTGGAGCATGTTAGGGCCTGGTAAAGGGTTGCTGTCTGACAGCTGAATGTCAGCAAAAGCCAGTCAAGTGTAGCTGAGAGACAGAGACCTGTCACAAAGTTCCTGCGGACTGGAGCACAGTTAGGAGGCTGAAATACGGTTCCGTCTCACTTTCTCCCTCATTGAGTCCAAGCACCTTAAAAGATTTTACAGTGTATGCGTCAACTCTTGTTCCCTGAGCTGTTTCCTCCCTAACTGTCCTGCATTCAAATGATTGAACAGACGATGTTAATGCTTAACAAAGTGAATGTAGAATTCCCTCTTTTCCCCCTTTCTGCCCAAGCACATAGACAGTCAACTCAAAGGAAACTTTGAAGGTTTACATCAAACAACTACATTGCCTCCAAATTTAGCTTATAAAAGAATCGTTTCCCCTGAGAGTATAAAAATGGAAAATAAAACAGTAGAATAAGCAATTCTCCCCCGCCTCTCCAAAAATCTAGCATAAGGGAGTCAGAGTTCCTGCTCCTTTGTCTTGGGGACGGACACTTGCAGGTCACTTCCTCCCTTGTTCCCATCGATTGGAGCTAAAATACTTAAATCACACATGCCAGAAGGTCAAGAAAGGAAGACAAGGGGGGTTCTATCTTAAACTTTAGTTACTCTAGAAAAATGAAATAATTAATTGGGCGAAGTGGTAGTCCAGTGGGTAGGGCATTTGCCTTGCTCGCGGCCGGCCTGTACCGGCCCGGGTTCGATCCCTGGTATCCCATATGGTCCCCCGAGCACCACCAGGAGTAATTCCTGAGTGAAGAGCCAGGAGTAACCCCTGAGCATTGCCGGGTGTGACCCCCCCATAAAAAGAGAAAAAAAATGAAATAAAAAGAAATCTCAAAGGAAAGAAAATGAAACTTTGTGAAATAAAAATATCTGTAGGAAGTTGAAAAAAAATCAATATAAAAATTATTAATATCCTACATATTGGCTTTCTTTGGAATATGGATTAGAGGAAGTTAATTTAGTCAGTGATAGCTGGAGAGTAGCTGCTATCTGTCAGTCAGCAGTCAAGCCTCTGGAAACCCAGAACGAGCAGGTTAGCCAGATCTTCATGGCCTGACATGCCAAGGTGGGGCATCCATCGGAACATCGTGCAGTGGCAGAAATGGTGGCGGACACCTGGAGTGCGGTTCTTGTGATTAAAACACTGAGCGTTAAGTATAAACTGAATTTTATAGGAATTTAAAATTTAAACTACACACAGTGGCTTCTGTATTAAAGATCACAGATCTAAGCAGATTGACTGTGACTGTGCAATGATGAAAATACGTTGTCGCGTCTTGGAAACATAGAAAGAGCATTTAACCCAAATGTTAGGTGATCTTTGTGGCCTTAAGTGTGTCTTGAAAAATAGCATAAGCCCGATGAAGCATCCTCCTCTTAATTAAAAGAGAAGCATGAAGAAGAAGCAGATAGGAGAAGGCAGGGCTCTGCACTGTGATTGGTGCCCGTGGTAAAGGTGTTTTATGGACAGTCGCTCTGGTGCAATGAAGTACATGGTCAGGCAACTTATTCCAGGCATCTCCCAGCAGAAGACCACAGACCATACCAGGATTCCCAGATCACTTATTTTCTCTGCACAGTTTAAAGCTCAGAAGCAGCAGTAGGGTGCTGAGAGGAGATGGCCCATATCCCGACTCTTTGATCATGTGATATTCCTGTTACCTATCACTCTTCTGGGTGGGAGGTTTGAGAAAGTGAGTTAGACAGAAGAAGACACTTTGGGCCACTTTCTTTTCTTAGAAGAGAAGCAAGAAAAATGCTCCTGGCCAATAGCTATAATAGAGTGACTGTTGTGACCTAAGGCTACTGAACAGCTTTGGGTATGAACTGTAGTTGGTTTTCAGGACAGCTGGAGTCCGACACTAGCCTAGAGTTGGCGCATCCTCAGCCCTCTGGAGAACTTCCACCTCTTTCTCCCTATAAGCAACCTGAATTACAAATTACTAACTTATGCTCTGTTTCTTTTGTTTTTGTTCATAATGAAGTTTATTTTATTTTTTATTATTTTTTAATTTTTTATTATAGCACCATGAGATATACAGTTACTAAAGTGTTCATGTTTGGGTTTAGTCATACAGTGTTCCAGCACCCATCCCTCCACCAGTGCCCATTTCCCTCCACCAATGTCCCATGATTTCCCCCCTTCCCAGCCTGCTTCTATGGCAGGCAATTTTTACCCTCTCTCTCTCTCTCTCTCTCTATTTCTCTCTCCCTTTTTACATATTGTGGCTTGCAATACAGTTAGAGGTTATCATGTATATCCCTTTGCCTACTTTCAATGCTCAGTTCTACACTGGTATTATCATTTACAATACTTATTAGTACACTGTTCCTTTCTCTGTATTGCCTAACCTCTGTCTCCCACACATTTGCAGTAGGTTCTACCTACAGAAAAGACCTCCTGATCCATGCTTTGTCTGGCCTTGGATATTGGTATCATGCTATTTTTTAGTCATTCTATATCTGTCCTTTTCCCTCTGACTAATTTCACTCAGCATGATCCTCTCCGTGTCCATCCATTTATAGATATGCTCTGTTTTTAACATAGAGATTCCGTGTCCATCTTACAACTACTAGTGAATTGATTCTCTTATGTTCAACATACCTTGAGCATTCTACTTTTTCATTCAGCAGTAAATATGAGTATTATAAAGTAACAAATATTCATGATAGAGGAGTGAAAATGGGAACTATGTTTATGACATGTTTGCAAAAATGAAAAAGTACATTTAGGCTGGGAAAAGTGAAATATTTTAATAATGGTTTTAAGAATTTTAATGAATAACTTTGAAACCTATGCTATGTCAAAAATCATTATTTCCTGTTTTCCTGTGGCTCAGCATTTCAAACAAGACTAGGTGCTTTTGAAAACCAACAGACAGGTTCTTGAGGAGCGAATTTGACTGAAGACTTTGGTGATAGTTGGAAAGGATTAGTGGGAGTTTTAAAGGTGGGTAGTCAGAGGAGAAGATGGGGGATGGAAAGAACTCCTCGGAGGCGTCTCTTTTTAGGCCATCTGGACTCAAGGAAGCTGAGAGAAATGGGTGGAAGCTGAGAGAAATGTTCTATGGTAGATGCTGTGACATAGTGGCTTGTAGACAGAGTTGCAGCTTTCGGGCGACAAGGATGAGAGTATGGCACAGGGGCTGACTGTGGAGACATCACCGTGTGCACAGCGAGGCTCCAGAGCAGACACCAGCAACTCTCACAGGTTTGGCCGATGTCGCTTGAGCTGTTCTGTGAGTCGGAGCGGGAGGAATCAAAGATGTCTCATTTCTGGGTCCTTGATTGGATGAATAGAATAATGGGTCCTGCAAACTATTATCTATAATCCATTATCTATCAGAAAATTTTAATGCTCTGACAGCAGTTACGTGGTTGCATAATATTTAAACAAGTTACAATTTAAGGAAACTGGATTGAGTTAGCTAAGGATAGTGTTAGCTCCCTGAAAGCAGAAAATTTGTGCCTTAATGTGATTCTCCATTGTAACCTGGTACCTTGAACACTTCTGGCATACTGTAGGCACTTGATATATAGCTATTTAAAAAAATTAAAAAGCCAGCTAATTTAGGATCAGTCTAATGGTGTATATGGGTTTAAATATGCTTTATACAAGCTTGGTGGGGGGGAATCTATCATATGGAATTGATAATGTAACAGATTTCCTGAAATACAATCTATAGGTACTTTATTTTGGAATGCTGTGGTTAAGTTTAGCTGCATTATTTTCACAGTTCTGTGGGATGTTCTCCCTAGAGATGGGCTTGGTTTGAGACTGTGGAAATGGCCCGATTCTATCAGAAATAACATTCCTGCCTCTCATATAAAGGACATGTCATTGCCAGCTAAGGGATTTGTTTCAGAACATTTCCCAGTGCTTGTGATTTGAAGGCATTCCACAGATGTGAACCCCCGATCACAAGGTTTGTCTCTATCTAAAGTGTGGCTCTGTCACTCAGAAAGAGACCTCATTCGTTAAATAGAGCATCACAGTCCCTCCAGAAAGCCCTCTCTGTGTGCTAGTTATAGACTCAGTGGCCCTGGGGAGCAGAGACTTAGAACCTGGGCGCTCGGTTGGCAGGGGGTATGGCAGGGGGTGAAGGCTGCTTGCGACATCCACTGAAACATTGCTATGGATTTTGACTAAATCAGTGGGATCACGAGGAAACATAACTTACAATGGCAGTGGAAGGGAGTGGCATGGAAAAATGTTTTTAAATTTAAAAATGCGAATTTATTGCTAATTTTGTCATGATATGTGTGACTGGTAGAATCTTAGAATGTTAGTAAAATTGAGAAAATTTGCCTTTCAAATAAATTCACATTTTAAATGATAATTTTTTCCTTCTCTTTACCTGACTTCATGGTAATTCCACCCAGAGAAAAACATACTGTTTAAGGGTCTAAGTTTATAGCTTCCAGATTATTACTAAATTTTTGACATTGAATAAAAAAGGTTTATAAGTTTAAGAGGAAATTCTTCAGTAATGAAAAGTGGTCAGAAAACTTTTTGCCTAATACTTTCCAGAGAGAATGTGACATGTGTACAACCACAGAGGTTGTAATTTGGCAGTGAGAGTTACTGTGTGGAGTTGAATAAAGGCACATAGTTTACAGTAGACTGTACATAGGAGTGGGACATGAGCACAGGGCAAGTGACTCTGGACAGCTGTATGAGCTCTGTGTTAGGTTGTGGCTATGAGTTAGAGAACTGGAGATGGTGAAACAAAGTGTTCTCAGCTGAATTTTTTTCAAAACTTGCCAAAACGCTTTAAAACCTGCCCTCTGAGACCTGTTAACTCGACCAATTCCGTGTTCATTTTGACCACGCATTTCAGAGTTGCGATACCAAAGTATGGGTTTCAGTATATGTGTTAGCCTTTTATAATGAGAGATTTTAGTTATAAAGTAAGTCATGTGTATTGCAGGAAATCTGAAACTACAGAAGGTTAGGGGAGAACGTAAATAATTCCGATGTCTAAAAACAAGCATTATCATTTTGTTAATGCCTTTGCATAGCTCATCTAGCTTGGGGCATAGTTAAGTCCGTGTGCTAAACTTGCTTCATGCTTATCTCTGCATGACCTTTAAACAAAGAAGGGCTTCTAAATTTTAATTGGATAAAGAAGAAAAAGTATTTCATTATGTGAAAATTACATGAAATTCAAATTTCAGTGGTTATAAATAAAGCTTTATTGGTACACAGCCATGCCATATAGCTGATTTATATACATTCTCTTTTATTTTTTTTTAAAACACACTTTATTTTAAGCAACATGGTATACAAAACTGGGTTTCATGCATAAAAATTCCAGCACAGTACTCTCCACCAGAGTCCCTAATTGCTTTTGTACGGCAGGAAAGTTGGATTGTTGCAACAGAGCGAACACCTGGACTGTGAATCATAAGTGTATATTAGCTGACCCTTTACCACAAGTTTTCTGTCCTCATGCGAAGTCTACACATCTATTCAAATGTATTTGTGAGTCTTGTACCTATACAGTATTACATCAAATGGCTATTACTTAATACTTGTGTTATTATACAGGATTATTTCCAATTTAGGTGAGATTTTATTAATATAAGCAACCAAGTCATAAATGGAATTGGTGGCTTAAATGGTATCATTCATTTCAGACAGTCGCCAGATTAGGTCCAAATGGTTCTATCAGTTTGTACAGTCACTCACAATTTATAAATGTCTGTGTAATCTTGCTTTCTCTTACATTTAGTGTTATCATCATTTTTAGATTCAAATTTGATGTGCAGTAAATATTACTTTCCCTCTTGAGTTCTATGTGGGTCACCATTTTTCTTATGTTTTAAGCAGCTGTATTTTGATCTTTGTGAATTGCAAGTTTTATGACCTCTACTTGTGATTTAAATGGTATAAAGACAAACTATGGAAAGAAAGTTTTGAACTTTCAGAGCTTTTCCTCCTAAGCTATGCTCCAGTGTAGTTTCTTTTGCCAAAGATAATTAGCAGTTCCATGCTACGTTTCATGCTAAAGGGAGAAAGTTTTTTCCCTTTTCACAGAGAAAAGTCATGTTTATACATTTCTATGTATTTATGCTTTATTATTTTTGGCTTCCTAAATGGTACTCAGGAGTCCTGTGGTCTTCTCCCAGTGGTTCTTGGCCAACCAGACAGTAGCTTGAACCCTGGGGTGCCAGGGATTACCTGGGCCATTCTGGCAGTCCCGCGTGCCTCCAGGCCTATACTTAGCAATGCTCAGGGGACTGTTTGATGCTGGATCGAACTGGTGCCAGCTGTATGCAAGGGAAGAAGAAAAGTGCCTCAATCCCTATGTTTGCTGATACCTATGCTTATATCTCTAATCTGCTGTCTGTCTGTCTGTCTGTCTGTCTGTCTCTTTCTCTCTCTGTATATAGCCACACCTTGTAGGGCTTAAGGCTTACTCTGTGCTCAAAGATCATTTCTAGAGGTGTTTGGGGAGCCACAAGTTTTGCTGGGTGTTGGATCTGGCTTAGCTGCATGCAAGGCAAGTCCCTTTGCCCCTATACTATCTTCTCAGCCCCAGTGTATATTTTAAAAATATGAATGGAGGGCTGGAGTGATATTGCAGTGGGCAAGGTGCTTGCCTTGTATGAGACTAACCTGGGTTTGATCCTTGGAACTCTATATGGTCCCCAGAGCACTACCAGGAGTGATAACTGAGCACAGAGACAGGAGTAAACCCTGAGCACCACCAGACATGGACACCCCCAGAAATATGAAAAAGAATCTCATATAGACCCATTTTCGCAGGCAAACACTCTTTCTTCACTTGGACATGTTTCTTACATTTAAGTTCTTACATTAAGGTACTTAATGCCTTTAAGAAATTATGTTCTGTGGTTGGGTCTCATTTAAAGCTTGCTCTCTGGATCCTTTTTATTTCTTTAAAAATATTTTTTCTATAGGAAAAAAATTCTTCAATGAACACTTAAGTCTACTTGGTGAATTTTTATGAAGATAGCCATATAGATTTGCCAGGTAGTAGAATTGTTGAATCTAAGGCAAAAGCGTTTATAATCTAGTATTTCAGCATAACCTTCTATCTCGTCCACCTTTGTATGAACTTGCTTTTCTGTGTCTTTTCAACAGTGGGTATTATCAGATAGCCAGATTTCACCTGCCTCATAAGTTAAAAGTACTTTTTCATTATCATCTTTTTTTTAAAAAATTTTATTTTATTTTATTATTCCCCAAATATTATTACACCATTTTAGACAAACAATTGAAAGATGCTCATGTAGAGTTTTGGTTCTACAGGTTCCAACACCCACCCCCTCCACCCAAACCCATCTCCCATCACCAATGTCCCCACCGCCCTCCCCCTCCCACACCTCAACTACTTGGCAGGTTATGTATGTCATTTCTCTCCTCTTTATCTCTCCCTCCCGCCAAACTTTCCTGCTCTTCATGGAATGCAGTGCATTAAAAGACATTACTGTTTCCACTATTTTAATGGGCTCAAACTGGTTTTGCTCTGTGAATCTGGTCATGAGGCAGTTTCCCAGCGTCCGGACAGCGAAAATGGTGGCTAGTGTGATGGGCGAGTCTCATCCGGCTGCTTCCGGGACCCCCCAGAGGTGATGGGCCCACTCCCAAAACCCATCTGCCCTCCCTGGGGGCCCCATAGTCAGCTGGGCCCGGGCGAGCCGAAGTTCCAGCCTTCCCCAGCCGCTTGTGAGGCTCTTCATGCTATGGCTGGTGGCCCCAGGGCAGCTCCTGGGCTGGGCCACCAGGCTCGACAAAATGGAGGGGGAATGACCGAACCCTGACTCCATCTGATGAATTCCCAGTGATTCCCGCTTCTGGGAGCCGCCTACCTGGGCTCGAACTGGTTTTGCTCTGTGAATCTGGTCATGAGGCAGTTTCCCAGCGTCCGGACAGCGAAAATGGTGGCTAGTGTGATGGGCGAGTCTCATCCGGCTGCTTCCGGGACCCCCAGAGGTGATGGGCCCACCCCAAAAACCCATCTGCCCTCCTGGGGGCCCCATAGTCAGCTGGGCCCGGGCGAGCCGAGTTCCAGCCTTCCCCAGCCGCTTGTGAGGCTCTTCATGCTATGGCTGGTGGCCCCAGGGCAGCTCCTGGGCGGGGGCCACCAGGCTCGACAAAATGGAGGGGGAATGACCGAACCCTGACTCCATCTGATGAATTCCCAGTGATTCCCGCTTCTGGGAGCCGCCTACCTGGGCTCGAACTGGTTTTGCTCTGTGAATCTGGTCATGAGGCAGTTTTCCCAGCGTCCGGACAGCGAAAATGGTGGCTAGTGTGATGGGCGAAGTCTCATCCGGCTGCTTCCGGGACCCCCCAGAGGTGATGGGCCCACTCCCAAAACCCATCTGCCCTCCTGGGGCCCCATAGTCAGCTGGGCCCGGGGCGAGCCGAGTTCCAGCCTTCCCCAGCCGCTTGTGAGGCTCTTCATGCTATGGCTGGTGGCCCCAGGGCAGCTCCTGGGCGGGGCCACCAGGCTCGACAAAATGGAGGGGGAATGACCGAACCCCTGACTCCATCTGATGAATTCCCAGTGATTCCTGCTTCTGGGAGCCGCCTACCTGGGCTCGAACTGGTTTTGCTCTGTGAATCTGGTCATGAGGCAGTTTCCCAGAGTCCGACAGCGAAAATGGTGGCTAGTGTGATGGGCGAGTCTCATCCGGCTGCTTCCGGGACCCCCAGAGGTGATGGGCCCACTCCCAAAACCCATCTGCCCTCCTGGGGGCCCATAGTCAGCTGGGCCCGGGCGAGCCGAGTTCCAGCCTTCCCCAGCCACTTGTGAGGCTCTTCATCTCATTATCAACTTTTATGTTACATTTATGTATGGATGAGATTTAGTGCTTTTTTCATTTGTTACTAGTTTCTATATTTTTCTCTGCCCCACCATACAGCTAATTTGTATTTGAGGCAAAGGCTTCTGGTTTCTTCCTTTCCTTCTCTTGCCTTCTCTTGCCTCCCCTGTCCCTCCCTTCCCTCCTTTTCACTTCCTGTCCCCCCTATTTTTTCAAATAGAGATTCTGTATATTCCAGAGCTGCGAAGGAACAACGGAACCAAGTCACTGTACTTACTTCTCAGCCTCCCCTGAAGCTCTTTGTGATGAAGATTTTGTCAGTGGGATAAAATTGAAAGTGTTTCTGATTATAGAGGGTATATAAGTATCTTTTGTTCCTTGGCGGGATTCTGGGGGCACACCCAACTGTGTTCAGAGATTACTCTTGACTCCACTTAGGGGATTCATATGAGGTTCTGGGGATTGAACCAGGGTCAGCCACAAAACAATTTTGTTTCCCGCTGTACTATCTCTCCAGCCCCCCATTTATGTAAGAGATACCCCCTTTGCTTTTTTATTTTTTGGTCTTGCTAGAAAGCAAACGTGGAGCTGTGATGTGAGTAGTGTTGCTTGGACTCTGAAGTAGAATTCACATACAGAAGCAGGTCCACATTCTGAGAAACCCATGATAGTAGCGTCCGTGGATGTTAACAGTATTAAATAGCTAAGTTAGATGGAAACAAACTTTTGTCTTATTTAAGCCACTGACAATTGAGTTTTCTGCTACCAATCTTAATACATATATATTTTCTGAAACCAGTCTTTCTGAAACCAATCTCAATAAATATACTATTCTTAGCCTTTTTCTAATCCTGTTCTTCCTTAGTTTGTATACTCTGTAATTTAAATAAGTCATACTATTGTTATCATCTAAAACATGTTGCATATCTTTTTTGTTAGCTTATTATTTCAATTTTGGACACATTTTATATAGTATTCGTACCTATTCACTCATTTTTGTGTGTTTGTAAACATGTGAGGTGTGGATATACTGAAGTCTCCAG
Source organism: Cryptotis parvus (assembly GCA_021461705.1). NCBI lineage: Eukaryota > Metazoa > Chordata > Mammalia > Eulipotyphla > Soricidae > Cryptotis > Cryptotis parvus. Next base: position 147,235 of record JAJIBD010038273.1, on the reverse strand, counting down.
TTCTTTCTGAGTTGTGAGCTACTATACACTTCCGAGTCACAGAGGAATACACTCCTTTGCAGTTTCTGACCATTTATTGCATTTTCATCTATGAAGTGTGTTGGATTGCCGGGAGAGAAGCATAATAGAAGCACGGGAGTGTGAAGGAGAGGAAAAGAAAGAAAAGCCATCTGGGAACATTCTTTGCCTCTTTTTCTACCTTCAATCATGTCAGGAAATCTAAACATCCAAGAAAAGAAAATGGGAATTGTTATCTTGTCAGGCACAAGACATTTTTAAAAAGTAATTTAAATTAAAGTTTAAATGTTCCAGTATAATTTAAAACTTCAGTGCTGAATTCTATCTGTGATATAACAACATATAATCTCTTTTGGTGAAAGGACTAGAACTTTTATGTAAATGCTATAAAACTGATTTATTTGCTTCAGTTTCATGGATATTCAAATGTTGAACTATATTAGCACTCAGTATCAACAATATAAGCATTTACTTTTAGCCTCTAGTGCAGTATATGCAATTCAGTTTATCAGTTTACTGAGATTTTCCGAGTTCTAGTTGTGGGTACAAGTAGCACTGTCTGGAACAGTTTTCTTGGGGTGGTAGGATAAAGTTATAGTTTAGACTATGGAGAGGAGAAACAGAGAGATCAAGAGTCATTACCTTTCTGTCATTTACCAAGCTGCATAACATGAAGCTATTTCTTCTCCTCTTCTGAGTGCTACTTTCTTCAATTAATCTAAGGATAATAGTTGTAATTTTCATTTATTTGGTAGAAATTTGAGATAATTCTTCAACTAAACCTAGTCGAGCACCTGATATAAATGCTCAACAAATGTTAACTGTAAAGATGAGTTTGGGATTTATCAGTGCTTGAGAAAAGTAAAAAGAGATGGGAAGGAGAACCAGCATGTGCTATGTATATCTTTTGTGTATTTCCTTAATCCCTGTAACAATCCTCTGAGTGACTCTTCCTATGTTCCTATGTCCCAAGGATACAGGCTTGGGAGGTTGGGAGGGAGAAATAGCTCAGGAACAGAGCACATACCCTAATGCCCTACATGCACAGGGGGCCCTAATTCAAGCCTAGCCCTGGCCCACGTGTGAGTATTATAGGGTGTAGCCCTGGTGGCCCCAGCACCGCCAAGACTGAGGAGTGCTAGGACTCAGCAGTGGACCATCTGACCCAATTGACCAAGACTCGCTAGGAGTGGCCCTTGGGCCTCCTAAACACTGCTTGGAGCCTGTGGCCCTCCCACATCTCCACCACACACACACACACGCACACACAGACTCACACAAGATAAATGTCTTGTCCAGGCTCACATAGTGCATGACAGAACCATAGGTGGAATCCAAGGTCCCTCCAAGTTTTAAGTACTTGCCTTTCTACAATGTGCTAACTTAAATGGGATATAATCTATGTGAATATGAATATCAATATAAGATCAAAACCAGCAAGTAATTGTGTGAGTGGTTTATTTATTTAATCATATATAAATTATCTATCTATCTATCTATCTATCTATCTATCTATCTATCTATCTATCTATCTATCTATCTATCTATCTATCTATCTATCTATCTATCTATCTATCTATCTATCTATCTATCTATCTATCTATCTATCTATCTATATTGCCCCATGAACCCTGGATGGTTGATGGTCTGACATAGAAAAATACTAGGCCCCCTGGGATGAACCCAGAGCTATGGCAGAGCCTGGCAAGCTCCCCCCACCCCACCCCGTGATGTATTCATTATGCCAAAAAACAGTAACAATAGTGGACTTCATTCCCAACAAATGCAGATGTTACTGGTGCCCGCTCAAGCAAATCGATGAACAAAGGGATACAAGTGATACAAGTGATTAATATTTTATTATACCACCGTGAGATATATAATTACAAAGGAGTTTATGTTTGGGTTTCAGTAATACAGTGTTCCAGCACCCATCCCTCCATCAGTGCCCACTTCCCACCACCAATGTCCCCAATTCCCTCTCCATCCCCAGCCTGCCTCTATGGCAGGCTCTTTACCTTTTCTCTCTCTTTCTCTCTCTCTCTCTCTTCTTCTTCTTCTTCCTTCTTCTTCTTCTCCTCCTCCTCCTCCTCCTCTTCCTCCTCCTCCTCCTCCTCCTTCTTCTTCTTCATCGTCATCATCATCGTGGCTTGCAATACATACATTTAGAGGTTATCATGGGTCATACATAAATTATTGTATTTATTCCCAGATACCTTGCTAAGCGCTGTGCTGCACAGTCATGATTCTATCTAATAAATGAACATTTATTTATTTTAAATAATAAGACTCATGAAGGAGTCTTAAAAAGTGACCAGATGTTGTTGCATTGGGAGAAGAGCGGCAAAGGCCTTGTGGTTGACTTCCCAAAGGGCAGAATGGTGTCGCAGAAAGGGAAAGACAGTAGGTGGTGCGGGCAGTCGACTGTCACACTAGCAGCTCATACGTTTCATGTAACTGCGTTGCAGGATATAAACAGGAAATGGAGAGTAAGGGAGAGCTTGTGACTTAGGCAGCACAGTGCGGAGAGTAAGGGAGAGCTTGTGATTTAGGCAGCACAGTGCATCTGCAGAGTCAGCTGCAATGCTCCTCCCGTGGGAAGTCTGAAGAACCGAGACCACTCATCCAGTCAGCCTCCTGCATTAATCAGGTTGCCTCTGCTGAATATGAACCAATGCATGTACATTGGCCTAAGACTTTGGCCCCTGAAGAAGTGCTGAAGGTCCATTTGAGGACAGAGCAGTTATGATGAGAATCATGTTTGTTATAAGTATCCTCCTTTCTTTTTATTATTTCTTTCTTAATGATTTACCTTCCTTGTCCATATAAACTTAGGTTGTTTTCTATCTAGCGATAGAAAGATGTTCCCTCTTACTCACATCTCTTGGCATATTTTGATCAGTGAACCAAGAACCAGTCTTTTTCAGTACTAATATTTAATGACTTATATTTAGTGTACTTATATTTAATGACTAATATTTATGATTATGATGGTATATATAGGTATACATTTATACATCATATAAATAAAATATGTGTGAATGTATAAGTATTTATTAAATAAGGTTCATATATATACATATAGATATATGAAATATTATTAGGCGCCAAATAAGAGAAAATGAGAAATATTATTGTTGTCAGTTCTGATTATTTATATGAACTGGTCCTATGTACCAGGATGGCAGAACTGGAAAATGAACAGGACTTTGATCGCAATTTTAAAGAAAGAAAATGTGATAATGGGTTTCAGACTAAGGGAAAGAATATATTAGTAAGTAGCATAGAAATGTGAGGGAGCCTCATTGTACGACCCTCTGGAGGTCCTTGGTTCTTTCATCAGTTTAACTGGAGCTCTACTCTATACTTAACACTAGCTGGGGCCAGGCAGACAGCTCAGGGATCAGGGATGAAGTACTCAAGTTCAATCACCGGTACAACATGTCTATCCTCTGCAGTGCTGGGTATAGCCTTGAAGGACCCCCCAGCACTCCTGGCATGGTCTGGGTACTTCCAGTACCACTGGGCACATCAGCCTACTGTTAGTGGCTTGGTGTGCGCCTTGGCACTGCTTGGCAAGTTTTCCACCCAAAGAAAAGCAGCCAGTCATTTCGTGGGCTTTAAAAATTCTACACAGGTGTTGAAATAGTAACAAATATCCTATAGAATCTACATGAATCCATGTCATCTAAACTACAGCTGATCTTGCCTATCCACCTGGAGAAGTTGAGTGTTATCAGATGTCCTACATATTGGAATCACACCATTGATGGAACTTCAGAGCTAGCTCCTCCTTATTTGATGAGTAAAGGGAGCGAGACCCCAATGGACAAGGTCACACGCCCCAGATATACACAGCAGGATCTTAGCAGAAAAGGGAGCACGGACAGTCATCTTGGATTGCTAGTCAAGTGTTCTTTCCACCCTCGTGTTGCCCAGCAGAATCTTCATATAATACTGCTCAGGATAACTAAGTTGCATTGCCTTTGATTTTTATTTTATTCTAGAAGTTTTAACTTGAATCCTAAAGGCTACACAGGAGACTAATGGCTCTATGTCATCACTTCAGAAGCTTTGGTCTGCAAAATGGCTTTGATTTATATACAATTTATTGAGTGATTATCTTATTATTAGACGAATGTTTTATTTATTTTTTGGTTGAAAAACCACTCTTAGACAGCTAAGATATTAAAGTCCTGAAAAATGGCTGTAGGACATGTCCAATTGCTGTATTTTGTAAGATTTTTTAAATGCAGATATTTAGTAGACACACTTTGTATTGTGAATATATATTTAACTGATAGACTGTAACAGTTTAAATAGAATCATTTACAGCTTATTGAGTAAATAAAAGTACTCCCATAAAGATTCACATGACAACTAGCTTTTATTTCAGGTAACTAATCTCTTTTTTAAAATTGCTTAAATTTAGATTTACCTGAGTGACTACCAGAACATCTCAGCAGTTTAAAAAAGTATTTAAATGACTATGAACCTTACAGTTTTAAGATATAAGATCAGGTGGTGAATATTACCTTTTAATAGTTTCTATAAAAAGTTATTTAACTTGTCTTTTTACTCTATGCTATAATAAAAGTGTTATGATATATTTCCGTGCACTATCTCTAACAAGAAAAAATAGTTCATATTTATTTGTTGTTTTAGCATCGTATCCTGAGATCAAGATATCACTAGACATTTTGTTGGCATTTTAAGCTATTTGAAATAAAGTTATATTTTATATTACTTAATTAAAAAACTGATTTCTAACCATGAGAATGGAAAATAACTACCCCCCCAAAAGTTTTTATTTATACATAACTAAATCTACTTACTTGGTAGAGAATTATTTTTGTGGAGCAAATATATTTAAGGAATTTCTCTTTTTTGAGGTTCCCATGTTTAGGCCTTATATTCAGAAAACAGAATAGATAAAGTGAGACTAATTTGAAATGCTAGGAAAATACACAATTCCTTACTTCAATACACTGAAGTATTAGTTAAAATATGACTTCAGACACATGGTAGAAAACAGACATAGGAGGAGAAAATTCAAAAGTCTTACAAAAGAGAACCTTCTAGAAGTCTCATATAGAGCACCGGGATCCAGTCCGACCAGAAGAGACGAGCAGTGGGGCCCTTCCTTAAAGGATGGTCTCCCAAATTTGCGATATGTCTGGTGGAATTGCAAGAACAAAGGAAAGGAAACTTCAAGTAGAGAGTAAGTTAGCTATGTACATAACACATGTATAATGCAAAACCAAGAGTGACTGATCATTTTGGCAAAACTACCTTTATCTAAAGCATCAAGAAGTAAATGCCCTCAGTGAACACCTGACCTTCCTTGGCCTTCTTCTGTCCACTTCTGTCTTCACAGTTTCCTTAGATCAGAAGTGGAAGTGTAAAGATGTATCCACACAGTTTTGAAGGCCTGCCAGCCAATAGTCTTTCATCATAGTAGAGTACACTAGCACTAAAACTTTTATCTAGATGAAAATCAGGTGCCATCGTCTCCCTTTGACCTGCCCCTGAGGTCTGGTAGAAGAAGTTGGTAAAATAGCCTTGTGGTCTTAAGGCATCAGAATCAGTCAGGTAAAGACGCTGCCAATTCACACACACACACACACACACACACACACACACACACACACACACACAGAGCTAGGAAAACTTTTCAGAAATGGGTTGGATCTAAGAGCAACAAAAGCGCAATCTGCTGACTCCAAACGCCTACATCCAGTACTAAGGTCCTGCAAACCAACCTCATCCTTGCTGCTAACCAGGGTCAGGTGTGTGCAGGGGATTCTTTCCTTTTGTTGAGAGAGTGAAGCCCTCTCATTCATAGAGCCTTTCAGGAGACCATTTCACGTATTTTTTTTAAGTGCTCGCATAAAACGAGATGGTTTCTGTCAGCTGTAGGCTTGCAGTGGCATATCAAGAAATCAAAAGAACAGAGATCAAAGACAATTGCTGAACTAGTTGTAAGATGCAGCCATTGATTTTTCTCCAGTTGTAGTTTAAAAAATTTTTTAAATGGCAACACACAACAGTTGAATTTCTAATATCAGCGATGACTTCACTCTTTTCGCATGTAGAAAGAGTTGATCTAAAAGAAAAGAGTTGATCTAATATGATTATAAAGTAGACCCTTAGGCTTCACACTGTTTTTGTTATGCAAACTTTGAGAGAATTTACCAGAGATGTTGATTTTTGAGAAAATCTCGAATATAAAGTAGAATATTTTTGTGGCGATACTTATGGTTGAACATAAGCAAACTTTATGGGGTAGGCAATTAGAAAATTCTGACAAAAAGTAATTACTGTTTTCTTACTATCTGTACATGTCATAAAATAAATCTCAATCAATAAAGAGATAAAATAAAGATATACACAGCAAGGTAGCAACAAAGGGCCATGGGCAACACAACCATAGAACTGATCTACACAACTGAGTTTGTGAAGGGTTGAAAGGTTGAGAGCTGTTCTTGGGGGTAGAGGTGGCAAAAAGAATGGATGTGGTGTTGGGTTATGAACATGGAAACTGTCCTTAAAATACTGTAAGTCATAGTACCTGAAGCAATTTAAAGTAATAAAATATGACCCATATATTTTACTAGTTTATTCATATTAAATGTTACCTATTGATTTCAGTTTCTCTTAAGGCTTACATGGGAGTTCGTCAACTTATAAATTCAGATTTCAAGAACTACATGAGTGTGTGGAACTTTTATCTTATTTTCAATAGTTTCTGGATACTGTTAAGGTTTTGAGATATACAAGTTATTTTCATGTTGTGATACCACATTTTGATACATTATATCCAAATAGTCTCTATTGAAATAGGATATATATATATATATATTTTTTTTAATAAAAGGCAAAGACAAAAACATTCATTTCACTAGCATTTAGTATACTGGGTTTTTTTACAAGTTACTAAAATAACTTACTTTATGATACGGATTTTAAGTGTTAGATTTCAAATATGGGTTTCAGTTTATATTTCTAAAATATAAATAGATTATATTGTAAACAGTCTAATATGCTATATTAAAATATGTATATGTGCAATGGTATAATTACGTGGTATAATGTTGTAACCATTCTTAGCATTGGTTTCTAGAATAAATTTCCAATGGATGGAAGCAGAGGTAACGAGGATGGCTTTATTGACCCATTGATTCAGTAGCTTTATGACTTTTTTTAATGGAGTTTTATGTTTAGGCAAAATTCTGTTGTCCAAAATTATTTGGGGGGGTATTTGAGTCACACCCAGAAGTGCCCAGGCTTACTCTGGTTTGGCGCTCAGTGATCACTCCCAGCGGTACTCAGAGGACCCTAAGGGGTGCCGGAGTAGAACCTGAGTTGGCTGCGTGCAAGATAGCCCTACCTGCTATACTATTACTCCGCCCATCCTAAGAATTTTTACATTTCCATTTAACAAGAGATTTTGTTGCACTTGGAAAATAATTTCCAGCCCATTTCATATTGCAGTAATGATTAGTCCTCTTCCCTGTTTAAGATTTTACACTTTGTCTAGCAATTTCTATTTTACGTTTTCTTTTTCTTTCTTGTATCTCAGATAGGATCACGAGACCATTCCAATCTCTCCATGCCTTCTCGAGCTGCTCTTCCTGCTGGCACAATAAGCGTTGGGGATTTCTTGCCTCTGAAAGCTGAACTCGATACTACTTACACTTTCTTAAAGGAGTCCTTTTAGGCAGCCGGGTGCCCCACCCTTCAGCAACTTCTTACCACTCTCCAGGGACTGCGTCTACAAACACCAAAAGACCAACTCAGATTGGATTATGACTTTGTTAATAAAAAGAGATGCAGGAAGAGTTACCAGTACAATTAAAATTACTTTGAAGGTGGATTGGATTTTCTTATCAACGGAATTTTGTTTCAGCACAGCTAGGTGGTGGTTTTTTAAAAAATTATGTGTGCTGCTATCTTGATATGTCTCCTGGAATAATGAAATAACCAACTTTTTTCCCCTCCAAGTTTTATTTATTATCACAGTTGCTCATTTTTATGTAACATATTTTTAAATGTTAAAGAATGACACATTTTGGGTAATTTCCCTCAGACTTAAAAAAATCAATAAGCCATTTTAGTCTCTATCTATCAAAGTTGTTTCATACTTGTCTGTTTTAAGGCAGAAGTGCGATCCTTTAATAGGATTGAGAGAGCTATTTGAAATGTATGCCAATGATCCCTGTCATTTCGTGGCAGCCCCGCCATGGTTCACTGAGCCCCTCTTCCTTCTTGTCAGCTCAACTGAAGACAAGCATTTAGTTGCAAACTTTAAGCAGGTTGTGCAAAACAGAAATGATGTGGCCTCTCCTCCTCCTGCACAGTAATGTCACTCCTGGTCAGTGTGAGAAGGTCAGGTTGCTCCTTGTAAAGCTACATGATACCACTTGCCCATTTGAACAAGTTAAGTTAACTGCTGAATGTGGTCTCTGCAGGCACTGAAATCTCATCCTTTTATCAAGTCTGCATTTGGTAAGAAAGTAGAGCAATTGTGCTGGAAGGATTTCGGTGGTCTGTTTAGGCACTTTTTAAAGCACTCTTCCTTCCCCAGTATAGCCGGTTATATATTTAGTATAGTCTGAAAAACTTCAAGGTAATGGCTGTTTTGACCTTCAATATAGACTCCTTTTTTGTTTTTGTTGTGGGCAGGACCCAAGAGTGACGCCCATCTTTGATGCTGACAGAATTTAAAACAAGGCCATTGCCCTGCATTTTCTGCCTTGTAGCACACAAAAGTAAAATTGTATGTCAGGCCGAGATGTCGGGAGCTGACAAGATGCCCCAGTGACATTTCAGCTAGAAAGAGCAAGTGTCTTGCAACCAAGTGGTCAAATATCAAATAATAGGTCAAGCAGGAAGGAACTGAGTTCTAACCACAAAGAGGTTTCTGGTAACTTACTTGACAAGCTTTTGGGCGCTTTGTGGCTTGACAAAGTGATGTTCTGTTGGGTATCGCTAGACAGACTGTTCTTTATCGCCTTCAGAAGATCAGACATTGACATTGATTAAACTCTTTAACCCTTAAAGGTTAAATCCTCACCGTTCGCAGTGTGGTAAGTGCAGGACAAAAGGATATTTGTAATATGTATTTGTTTCTATATTAATCACTTAACTCCCAAGTGATACTAACTTCTGATGTGAACTGTATTTTTTGACACGTTTTGATGCAAAAATCCATTTTTAGAATTATTTTTTATTATGGAGTTCATTATTGATACATTAGAAAATAACAATGTTTTCTGGATTCTATATTATCTTCTTTTTACAGTTACAGTTGATTTAAAAAAATACCCAACTTCTGAAAATTTTTTTATTGGTCTTGGTAAATAAATTTGTGTACTTGACATTTTGTTATTAGCCAAATCAGCCAAGTGATTTATACCATTTGATGTAACACAGCACTAATGTGTAGCTAATGCAATATTCTGTGTTACTGAGCCGCTATAATTAGCTTTTACATAAATCATTAGAAAGCTCTTTGTGTAGAGTAAAATGATATCTCTAACCACATTTCTCTTAATTCTTTGCTTGAAATTCTTTTTTATTAATCATTGAGTATTATAGACCATGCCCTGTGAAATATCACATGTGTGAAATTCAACTTGCAAATTCATTGTAACTTAGATAATGCTTTTGATTGTGTTTTAGAGATCATACAATAATTTTTTGTACATTTCAAGACTGTCTTCTGCCATCCCATATAGTAATTAAGATATTGTCATACAGAAATTTATATACAGCTTTTAATTCATGGAGGCGTTGCTGAGCTTCCAGTTCTCACACTATGAAAACACTGTTAGTCTGTTCCACTGTGTCTGTGCATGTGCATTTATGTACAGTTTGTGCTGAGTGCTTTTCCGGTCTCTCCTTATTTAAGAGGAATGAGCACCTTTGTAAACCTTGCCTTGATTTAGGCAAAGACCTACGGTCTTCTTGCCATAATTTTATAATCTATTAAAGGGATAATACCAAAAATAAAAAACGCCTCTGTCTCTTTATGTGGGAATTTGATTTTACAGATACATAGTATTCTGAGCTATAAATTTAAAGATGATTAAATCAAAGCATGCCACATTTATAACCCACTAGATGCTAAAGGCCGAAGAGACTGAAAGATGAGCTTCCTGAGCCATCATTAGTATTCACTACCAAATATAGTAACTTTTATACCGTATGCTTTTTTTTTCCCCAGAAGTCAGACCCAGCAGGAGGAGAAGATTTAATGACACGTCCTATGGAGATCTGAGAAACTCTAGACTGCTTCTTTGCACCTTAGTGACCAATCGCTGCATATTTGAGATCTGTGTTGTGTTCGCAAGGACAGTTGCTCTATCAGCTTCTTTGCCTGTTTAAGAATGATGTATGAAATAGATATATCTCAGAGAAAGACTTCAATTATTCTTGTAGGGAAAAGGAAATTTTACTGTAGACCTTAATAAGTGGATTTTCTTACTAACCTTCTGTGATCTCGAGAAATACTTACGTTACCCATCTTTATCAAAGGGAATCTTAGAGACTTTTATTCTGATACCTGAATCACACTTTGTTGGAATTTTGCCAGTCTTTTTAAATATAAACACTAAAGCATGACACAATACAAATGTAAAGTTGTTTAGAATCTTGTGGAAAATTACTAATTCAGTGTAATTTGATGACATTGTAAATAACCTCTTAAAATAATCACTTTATTATGCCAAATATCTGACCATTATTAAATTATATAAGGCTACTTCTTTTTGCATTCACAATAATGATATTGCGAATGAGTGCTTAATTAAATAATTACTGTTTTCATATTACTTTACATAACATTTGTATCTGAATTCACTCCATAGTCCATAATGAGTCCATAAATCAATCTAGTTTTACTATGTATTTTTATAGTCAGATTTTCTAACTTAAAGGGTGAAAATATTTATTGAGCAAATATTCTATCGTATCCTTTTGGGTAAAATCTGAATGTTCCCACAACAAACCTCTGGGATAAGTATTAGCCATCAACATTTTATAGATTAATATCTGAGCACCTACAGAGTTAAAACACTTGAGATCACAGAGAACTTTTTTCCCTTTTGCCAGGCCTGACTTCAAGAAGCAGTTCGTACTTTATTAAAGAGAAAGAAAAAAATTTCAAAATATCACAACCAGTTAAAAATAATTTTGTATTTTAGTCTGGAAATGTAGACCACCTATTCTTTAATTAGATAAAATTAAGCACTAGTTTATCCGTGGGTAAGTATCGATTCATGTTACACAAAGAATAGTGGAGTTCGAATCTATGTTCAGAGAGAACAGCTACCCTTATGCTCTTGTATTTGTTCATGAAGAAAGGAAACTAATATGCAGATGTAACTAAATTAAGGATCTCGAGATTGGGAAAATGTCCTTTAGTTTCTGGGTGTGAGAGGGAGCCAGATGGTGACTTTGCTACAGAAAAGAGAAGTTGATGTAATTCTGGAAACACCTTGGCATAGTAATGTACTTTGCTTTAAAAAATATGGGGGAGGGGGAATGTGGAGGTGATACCTCGCTGTGCTCAGGGCCTGCCCCTGCCTGTTCGCCCTGAGATCACTTCCAGTAGTGCTCAGAAACCGTATGCAGTGCCAGGGATGAAGCCTGAGTCATTTGCATGCGAGGCAGACCCTAAGCTTTAGGCTACTTCTTTACCCTGGAGTAAGCACTATGAGGATGGAGGATGAGCTAGGGGCCAAGGACAGAGGTGCTGCTAGGAGCTGAACAATAAAGCAAGGAATCCTTTTCATCACAAGTTTATGGTCATTTGTTAGAGCCACCATGGGAGAAAAATAATGAATAAAGTTAGCTTTTGGGGTGAGTTGGGGGGTGATGGGCATTGGAGCCACACTTGGCAGTGCTCAAGTTTTGTTGCTGGCTTTACACTCTTGGTCTTGGCATAATCCGATCTATCTACAGAAATCTGGATGTCATGTTGGGGGAGGACCTTGATGAGCTCCTCACCTCCGTGTTCAGACGTGAAATGCGGTGCTCCGACTTTCCACCTCTCCAGGTGAGATCCGCCCCTCACAAAGAACATTGCGCCGAACGGCTCAAAAAATAACTTTGTCAGTCTTTCTCCTAACTAAAAAATGATTTGAAAAGTGTTTGGTGTAATAGTACAGTAGGTAGGACACTTGTCTTGCATGGAGCCAACCTGGATTTGAGTCCCAGCACCTCGTATGGTCCCTGAACCCACCAGGTATGATCCCTGAATGCAGATTAAACCCTGAGCACTGCCGAGAGGGCCCCCATAACAAAGAAACAAATTTGGGGAGAATTTCTGTTGATTTTTTTTTAGCATTTATTTTATAGAGTTGATGAGATAAGTTGTCTGGGTCTTTGCTTTTATTTGTAGGAAACTTTTTCATGACTAAATAGAGTGATTCTACTTGTTCTGCGGCTGTGTTTCTTTCAGAGACCCATTCACTCTCCCATAGTTGATGGGCTCTGTCGAGTGTATTTCCCTTACACAGAGCCCAGCTATTCTACCTTTACAGCGATCCCAAAAAGTGTCAGGACAGAACTCTCAGTCTCCTGTAAATAACGTTTGAGCCACATTCTAGTGACCAAAACATCACACATAATTTAAAAAATTGAATTTTATATTTTATTAAAGAACAGTTAATGGTTTTTGGAATTATTTTCTAACTAGATTCTTGAATTTATCTTTGCAGAACCAAAAGGCCCATATTAGTTTCTTTTAAATTCAGTCTACTCCTAAAGTTTCGTTCCAGCAGTAACTAAACTTCTGAAAATACACTAAATATATTATTTTCAAGATTTCAAAGATCCCCAAACCGATTCTTTTAAATTATTTTTATTATACCACCATGTGGTATACAATTAAATAGATACTCATGATTAGGTTTCAGTCATACATTTTTCCAGCACCCATTGTTCCTCCACCAGTGCCCCATTCCCACCACCAATGTCCCCAAATTCCCTCCCCCTCCCCAGCCTGTCTCTCTAGCAGGGACTATTCCTCTCCTTATCTCCTCTCTTTCTTTCTTTCTTTCTTTCTTTCTCTTTCTTTCTTTCTTTCTTCTTTCTTTCTTTCTTTCTTTCTTTCTTTCTTTCTTTCTTTCTTTCTTCTTTCTTTTCTTTCTTTCTTTCTTTCTTTCTTTCTTTCTTTCTCTCTCTCTTTCTCTCTCTTTCTTTCTTTCTTTTCTTTCTTTCTTTCTTTCTTTCTTTCTTTCTTTCTTTCTTTCTTTCTTTCTTTCTTTCTTTCTTTCTTTCTTTCTTTCTTTCTTTCTTTCTTTCTTTCTTTCTTTCTTTCTTTCTTTCTTTCTTTCTTTCTTTCTCTCTATCTCTTACACACACATACACACACACACACACTTAAACACACATTGTGACCCAAACCAATTCTTAATCTGTGCTAAGTCAAAGTCTTGCGGTCTCTGCAGCACATAGTCCAGAGGTGGGTGTATAGCAGTTGATCACCCTCTCAGCAGCCTCAGAAGGACAGATTCTATGCTTGTGCAAGTGACTAAACTTGGAGTCTTTTGTTCCACTCATTTCCATGTTTTACAATCTGGATTCTTTTTCAGTAGAGACTAAAATCATTCCTAATGTCGTCTCTTATGATATAAAAAGTGAGGTTTTTGCAACCTTCCCATATTATAGAAGTGTTCAGTTTTTGTCTAAGTCTTACCATTATCCTCAGACATTTGTATTCTGTTAAAAATACCATGATTGTTTTTCTTGGGATGTTACAGGTTTTTTCCACCTGCTTTTAATATTCAAATCATCTGCTACAGAGTGAATTGTCTCCTTAAAATTCACAAGGTAAAATTCTCACCACGTTATGGTTTTGAAGATGGGGTTTGGGAGGGTGATAATCAGGGTTAAATGAAGTCTTTTTTTTTTTTTTTTTTTTGTTTTGGTCACACCCGGCGATGCTCAGGCGTTACTCCTGGCTCTGCACTCAGGAACCACTCCTGGCGGTGCTCGGGGACCATATGGGATGCCAGGGATCGAACCCGGGCTGGCATGGGCCGACCCGCGTGCAAGGCAAACGCCCTACCCGCTGGGCTATCGCCTCCTGCCCCGGTTAAATGAAGTCTTGATGGTGGAACCTCCTAACGGAACTGGTGGTTTGGTGGTAGAGAGGTGGGGGAAAGAAAGACCGAAGAAGAGAGGAGGGCAGAGGGGAGGGAACAGGAGAGGAGGGAGGAGAGAGGAAGGGGAGGGAGAGAGGAGAGGGGAAGAGACAAGTAAGAGGGAGGAAAGAGAGAGCCAAAGTGCAGTAACTCTGCAAACTAAGAGCTCAGGGAGAAAGTGGCAGTTTGCAAGCCCGACAGAGAACCTGCAGCAAGGTCTGAGTCTTCTAATACCTTGCTGTTGGCTTTTCCAGTCTCTGGAATGTGAGAAATGTTGTTTGAGTGACCCAGTCTCCTTAATTGTTTGACAGCAGTCTAAAGTGACCAAGACAATCTAATCTCCCAGTGAAAATACCTAATTACTGTAAGCAGGTCCTGACTTGTTTGACAGGGATGGTAGTGGGTAGAAAGATGTCCGGAGCAGGAGAGGAGAGGATTTTCACATGGCCACTAGGTATTCTCTGTGTATAGATAGACTGAGCTCTTTTAAAAATAGGCCAGAAAAGCCACGAGCTTCTTCCTACTTCAGAAACAATGTCTTTCCTTTTTCTTCTTCCTTCTCCCCGTTTCCCCACCCCCTTTTTCTCGCTCTGTTTCTTTCCCATATACTCTCAGCATGACTTCCTAAAGGTACAGATTAAATGGCTGGGGTTATTTGAAAAAAATGTCTGAAGTTCTCCTCCCAACCAAAGGAATTGTACTATAAAGTAGAATAATTTGAAAGGGAGGAGTTTATCTTTTTCATGCACAATAAAAGCTTTCGATTCTTTTACTCACTGAAAAGCCTTATAGTTCTGTTCAAGTCTCTAAGAACTTGTGATAAAGTTCCTATTGTAGTTGTAGTTTGTTTCATGGACTGGAGAATGGAGCTGCTTTGGCGAAGCTTCTGCTTCTCTCGGGCATGCTTCCTCTTGTACCAGCACACAGGTGACGAAGGGTGAGCGATGTAAATTAAACCCTTCTATTTACAACTTCATATAGTGGAAGAGTCTATAGCACCAAGAGAATCGTTCTGGATTTCTGAAGACTTTTTATGAATCAGTTCTAATTGAGTGTCTGTTTTATTAATGGGCCTGGATAGTCATACGAGAATTTAGTGAATTCACTCCACAGCTGTGTGACCTTAAGCACATTATTTAACCTCACGAACTTCAGATTTCTGTCAGGAAAAGGGGAATAATGACACATTTTTCCACTGTTGAGTTCTTGTGAGCATTCTGTGAGGGAATATTTAGCACACAAATGACACAGAAAAGTCTCTGTCTCTGAAATGGGTAATTTGATTATGAAGCACCAGATCCCACTCAGAATTATTGGCAGAAAACTTGTTTTATGCCACCTCAGGGCAAGGAGTCCTCCTGAGGGAAGAAGAATCTTTTCTGGTTCTGACACTTCCTGCTCTCCCTGGGGCCCCAGTAGCTGCCTCTCCGGCCCTATCCTTTGGCTCACCAGCTCTTACTCCATTTCTGCAGGGGTTCAACCTGCGCAACACAGTTTGGCTTCACATAATTTTCCAGTTTAAGAAAAAAAAGAAAACCTACGAGAGTCTAAGCAGAGTTTCTTTGCTTTGGGGTCTATTTCTCTGCATCTTTTCCCACAGAAAGAGGCCTGTGGGCTGTGGCTTGCTTGGTGATATAGTGGATTCTTGGGCTGTGAGTGAGGAGGAAATACTGGTGTCTCTAGAGCAACTGCCCAAGAAACATTTGACCCTATTCTCCATAAAGTCATCGCTATCCATCTATCCTGCCGATTACATCAGTTTTTTAAAAATCTTTTAATCCTTGACTGTGTTCTCAATGGAGGACCCCATAGAGCTGTCATCTAGGGGGTCCACTCTCGGGACCCTTTCCCAGCTCTGTGACAGGTGTTTGATGCTCAGGCTCGGTGGTGCAGTGCTACTCAGGACAGCAGTACTGAGGCCTAACAGTGGACAGCTAGAGGTGCTGGGCAGGGGGTGGTATACATAATGCTAGGCGCTCAACTCAGGCAGGCCTCGTTCACGCCAACTCTTTGAGTTATGTACCTCTTGATCGTTGACTTATGTGGTCTTGACTATGGACTTGTACTTGCTTTTGAACTTCCTGTTTATTCAGAATAATCTGCAATTCTGCTCTACTTCTACCTGTTTGATAGAGCTCTGCCACCCTGAATTTGGCCTCCTCTTCCTCGTTTTGCTTAGTGAGGTTCTCCTTTTTGAGGTTGGACCTTTACACATTTATTCACTTTTCCCAAGCTCTATATCCCCTGGTGAACTTACAGAGTACTTGAAGTGCAAATTTGCTGCATTAATGGGACCATTTTTT
Organism: Cryptotis parvus; assembly: GCA_021461705.1. Lineage (NCBI taxonomy): Eukaryota > Metazoa > Chordata > Mammalia > Eulipotyphla > Soricidae > Cryptotis > Cryptotis parvus. The sequence goes on along the minus strand of JAJIBD010038273.1, from coordinate 130,761 downwards.
TATTCTTTGCTTTTAAGGTCACCATTAAGGACCATTTTTCTATTCTTTGTTTTTAAGTGATGCTCAGGGCTTACTCCTGGCTCTGCACTCAGGAATCACTCCTGGCGGTGCTCAGGGGACCCTATGAGATGTTGGGGATCAAACCTAGGTTGGCTGTGTGCAAGGCAAATGCCGAACCTCATACTGTTGCTCTGTTCCTATTTTATTTTTAAATAAAATAATTTTATTTAGGAAGTATGAGAGAGAAGAAAGAAGAAAGAGTGAGAGAGAGAAAGAGAGAGAGGGAGAGAGGAAGAAAGCCCATACAAGTAGAAGAAAGGAATTATACACCTCACAATGGGATATGGGAGAATCCATAGTAGAGTGTTCCTGAAGTCCTTTTTGTTATATGTTTAATTTCTTAGGAATATTTGTGTTTTATAATATTATATCATTTAAAGAATATTTCACAGACATATTAAATATTAATGTTTTGAGGCCTGGAACTATGCAATATTTCCTATATTTTACAGTTTATTTTATGTATTTTTAAGATTTGAGAGCTGTGTGTTAATCTCTGCTTATGCGAAGAACTTCAAGGGCAGCAGCTAATATGGGCCTTTCTCAGGAGGTGTTATTCTAAGAGAGCCTCAGTTTTGCTTCCCAAGTTCCATGGGCAATTTTTCTAAGATAAACAGTTGTATTGATTACTATTTAGGGATTTTAGTGTAAGGAATCTGATCATTGACATAGATGTGGTGCATAGGATGAGATCAATCTATAATAGTCACTTTATTTGTGCTTATTTATCCCAAAGTCTGGAGCCACTCACTGAAATGTGTGTATGTGTAGGCTCTGTTCTTCAGAGGCATGCTCCTGCGTCCACTTAACTTCAAATGCAAGATGAGGAGAGCCCGAGAGCTGGCTAATAGAGTTCTTTGAGTACATGCTGTGCGTGCAGGAAGCTGGGGTTGAGCCCTGCTGCCTTATGCCCCAGAGCAGCCCTGGGAGGGCTGTCCAGGCATAAAAGCTTTAGTTCCCCTATGACGTATGATCCAAAACTCCCCCTCCCAACCCCACTCCCCCAAATAAAGGTAAGCAGGAGATGTGGCCTGGGCAACCAGAAGCTTCCCACATGCAGCATCTTATGCAGATCCTGAGGCAGCAGACATATGCCTTTAGTCTGTTAGAGACTGTTTAGTGGTCTGTGTCAGAGACTTAGCAGTGTGGGTTCACATCCAGTCAGTATAACTGAAATAGTGTCCAGGTAGACAACCAGGTAAGACATAAGATTGCATCATTGAAATGGTGGGGGAGACACGAGACTACAGAGAATATAGCCAAGAGTTGTCAAAAAAAAAAAAAAAAAGGATATACATCTAGGGCACAGAAAATTTGCCACAATGGATAGCATGATATATGTCTTCATGTCCTTCTAATTAGAGTATTTTAAAACTCAAAGTTGTATTAATGTGTCAGTGGTTTGTAAATGTAAATTTCAGGGACCCCAGCTGAGGGAGAGAGAGAGAGAATCCCACCACCAACGTTCTAGTGCTGTTTTCATGATTAGATTGATACTGTTAAATTTTGATAACTATGTTAATAATAGGCCTTGTGATTTTTTAAAATTTTGATAACTGTGTTAATAATAGGCTTGTGATAAGTCTTTGGACTTGCATACACACAAATACACAAATGTACACAGAACCAGTAACATGTAAAAAAACTTTTCTAGGTTATACACATTACAGGGTTCATTATAAATGATAAATTAGGAATTTTCAATTAAATTTTGTATTCATACAATAGACTAGTATGTAAGATGAGAATTATAGTTTTATAAATACTTCCTAGCATTACAGAATTACCATTATTTGATGTCTAACAAGAAGACAGAACACAAAGTTGTATGTTCAAGTTACCTTTTAAAAATATATTTTCCACCTAGAATTTTATAGATATGAACTTAGCTACATAGCAACAAAAGGGATTAATTTTACCCCATATAAACAAATGCTGTGCTAAATTTAAAGTTACTCTGCACTTTTAAGTAAATGGATTTCCACTGCAGAACTAAGCCTATTTTTTAATTTTTAATTTTTACAATTACAAAGATATACAATTAAAAAGTTCATGTTTGGGTTTTGGTCATACAGTGTTCCAGCACCCTTCCCTCCGCCAGTGCCCATTTCCCACCACCAACTACCCGGTTCCTTCCCCCCCTCCCCCTCCTCCTCCTCCATGGCAGGTTCTTTATTTCTTTCCCTTTCTCTCTCTTTCTCTTTTCCTTCCCTTCTAGACTATGGATTATAGAACATACATTAAAGGGTTGTCATGTGTATCTTTTTGCCTCTATTTAATGCTCAAGAACTAAGCCTATTTTTAAGTAACAGTATTTCTATGGAAAATAATTTAGATATATTTCTACATGTATCCATAACACAAATAACCACAGACAGAGAAGCATCTAAAAGAAAACACGTGCATAGTACACCATAAATAGAATCATGAATACTTTTTTTCTGTATTCTTCTTTTATATATTTTAAATGCTCTATAATGAACATGCATAATTTTATGTTTAGACTAAAATAAATATAAAGTTAGAGTAGAAACTTGCATTGTGACTACAAAGAGCAATACAAGACAGCCACTCTAAATGTAGAAAGTGGAAAAGGTCTTGCTCAAAGTACTGCAATACATTGAGTGAAAAGGTGGATTTTGCAATGATTATGCCAATTCCTTTTCTTGCTAGATTGCACAGAAGAGCTACTTTGGAATAGAGGGGTCCTGCTCCAGTTATGGTTCAGTCAGATTGCAGCCTTCTATCTAGTTACTGCCTTTTATTTAGTCTCCTAAATATCTGTGGTGCCCACACGATTAACAGGGACAGTACCTTGACTGAATATATCTGGGTAGCCAGGCTCTACGCAAAATACATTATTCTTGTTAAATCGAATTTCTAAAACTGTCCTGTTGTTATTCCATTTTACAGATGAGAACATTTATACCCATAGAAATGAAGAGAGTTACCCTAATTAGGCTGAAAGGGAATGGCAGATTTTCCTGATCCCTAATCTGATATATTAGGAAATATGAACAAGTATTAGGAAAAAAGAGATCATTGTGTTTGTTTAGGGTGTTCCTTATTTTTATTGGGAGGGTACAGCTGGAGTCTTCCTTTTTTAAACTGGGTGGCTTTGGAGTTGTGGACATGACTGCCAGGGCTTCCAGAAGTACAGCGAGATGGGGGGGAGTTGCACATCCCAACCTGAGAAAGCCTGGAGATTTCAGTCACAAAACCCTTATACCCAAAGTTTTAGCAAATTGATACCTTGGAGAGGTCTGTCCCAAGATTGTGAAGTCTGGCTGGGGCCATGGTGGCAACTTTGGACAGTGGAGTCCGTGGCTGCTGTGGGCTCTGGGCAGGCATTGCGCTAAACCGTCCCCCTCTGATGTACCGCTCGGTCTGTTCAGCCTCGTTCCCTCCAAAATTCTCTGTGGCTTTGATTTCCTTTGAGATTTATTCATGGGTCTCTGAGTCTTGGCTAATAAATGAGCTTGTATGTCTGAACCAAAGGTGGTTTGTGGGTGTGGCTCCCACGTATCTAAATTTTGGTGGTTTAATTTCTCAGGAAACTTGGTGTTGAGTTCTTGGAGTCTGGCCAGAGGCACAGAGATGGTTTTGGGATCTCAGGAACCTAAGGCACCATAAGGCTGCTGATGCACTCACCATGCAGGTCCAGGCTGACCTGGCGGGGCACGCCCCCTGGGCCCCAATAGCAATGGCCGCAGTAGCCCTGGCAGGGGTCAGCACCAGAGCCAGGGCTGCTACCATTCACACCTTGGGCACTCTGGGTGGGCGGCAGCCTCCAGTCCAGCAGAGCCTGACCAGGGACACACGCCCCATCCTGGGTCTCCAGACAGTTAACACTTAGTGGTTTTCCTCCATAATGTGCTGTGGGTGGTGTGGGCTGGTGGTGGGAGAAATGGCAGTACAATTGCCCTACCAGCGGCTAATTGTGGGGACCCATGGGGGGAACCCAGGGTGTTCCTCAGTGGTGCCAAGTTGGCCCGAAGAGCCCTCTGCTGCCTCCCATAGTGCTCAGAGCTGCAGGAGCTCTGCCAACTGGCAGTGGTTCCCTCCATCCTCATGAGTCCCACTCGGTCCACACTCCATGGCAGACTATCGGCAGTTTTGTTTGATGGTGGACTTCCTGAGACAGAATGTCAAGGCAGACCCACATTCACTCATGCAGAAATTTGATGATTCCAATGACTGTTCAGAGCTCTGGGAGCTGCCATCCTGCGCCAATACTCTGGTGCTTGCGGCTTTACTGCCTCGGTCCTGCTACTGCTGTACTGTTTGGCAAACCCACCAGGCTTGGAAGTAGTTGCTAGCCTCCCACAGTGTTGATCAGACTATTCTTAAACTTCATTACAGCTCTTGATGAAGTCAGATAGACTGTAATCTATGGAGAACTTGGGGTCATTCTTTTTCTTCCCATTATTGGCTAGTTGTAAACTCTGTACTTGGTTGAAAGACACCACTAAACCAAGTGACGAACAAGAAGGGATAACGTGGAGAAATGAAAGCAGAATTTCAAGAAACTGCTGATGTGTAGGAAATGAAAGGGGCTGATAATAGCAATTAATGATTGTGAAATCTGGGCTTCTGCTGTGAATCTCAAAACCAGTTCTTAAACAGAAGATTAAAATACATATTGATTTGCTGATGGGCCAAAGGTAAAGTTTAAAAGCAAAGAATTGACCAATATGTAATACATTAATTAAACCCTTCTCTGAGATGAGAATAAACACAAGCTGATAACTAGTGTCTGTGAGTTCCTGAATTGATTCTGCATTGAGTCGACTTCAAAGATGCTGGGCCACGTCCGTGTGCAGTCATCTTCAGAAAGGCTTTCTCGCTGTAGAGGATGCCATGAGACACTCCAGGTTCTCCTATGCAACTGATCCCTACTTACTTTACTAATGCACTGGCTCTAATAGCAACAGGCTTTGAAGTGCAAAGCTTCCCTGGAGTTATGCACTCATTAAAAATTACCACACTTTTGTCAAATCCAGGCACTCTAATGGGAAGGATTTCATAGTAAAAGGGCAGTGAAAACCAAGATAACATACAACTGTTCCTTTTTTGCTTACCTGGGACTCGCTGAAGCTATAAACCCTACTATAAAACTTACTCCACATCAGACAAAGCACTTTGTATAGGGATCTTGAAGAACTTTACTGTTAATAGACATTCAGGAGAATATTTCTATCCTCTTATTTCTCATTTTCCCCCACATATGACTGATTAATTCACATCCTATAGGTATCTTAAGGGATCAAGGAGCTTAACAATTCCAAACTACTAAGGGAATTTAGAGTCTGGTAAAAGTGGAATTTTAAATTAGTGGGAAAGATTTGTTTAATCATTTAATTTGTGGCACTAAAATTACTGATAGCCAATTGTTTACACTGAGGAAAAATTATTTAACAATGACGAAATTAATCTTTTCATTTAAAAACTTGAAATGAAAAGTCCAACTGTACTAGGTGACTTATTTTTCCATAAAATTGAGATAAAGAAATCCACTCTAGGCAAGATCCCAAGCCTGAGATCTGAAACGAGACACTCATAAATTATACAATGTACAAGCTTTAAAATTAGTTATAGGAAAACCATATCAAAGTAGTGTCGAAAGATAAATTAGAGAAAGATATTTGTTACATTAGAAATGAGATAACATTTTTCACGTAAAAAGGGGCTGGAGTGATAGTCCAGCGGGTAGGATGTTTGTCTTGAACACAGCTGACCCAGGTCTCTGGCATCTTATATGGTCCCCAGAGTACCACCAGGAGTAAGTCCTGAGTGCAGAGCCAGGAGTAACCTTTGAACATTGCTGGGTGTGACCCCCAAAATCCGGACTCCACAGCTCGTCAGAACTCCACCCAAGAGAAAAGCCGATCTCTCCCCATTTCATCAGTAAATGCACGAGATGAGAGTCTACTACTGAGAGTATACCACCTGCATGGCAGAGCTTGGCAAGCTACCTGTGTCATATTTGATATGCCAAAACCCAGTAATAATTATAGACCTCATTCCCATGACCTGAAGGAATGGTTTGAGGCTTGTTGTGTTCCTGGAGCAAGCAGATGCCCTTGGGCTACACTAGTGCACAACAGGACATATGGAGATACTACTGGTGCCCACTGGAGCAAATCAGTGAACAATGGGAAGACAAGTGAAAAGTGACCCCAAAAAGCAAAAAGAAAAAAAGAAAAAGAAAAATCAGAATGAATAAGTTAAACACTACTTGTCAGAGAACACTGGATTCCCCAACAAAATAGGGGAACAGGGACAGGGATCCCCTTCTTTCCCAGGGGATTGGCAGCTGAAAGATAGAGAAAGACTAGCAAATCAAGCAAAGTTTCAAAAGGCTTTATTCTCACAGGTTCTGGTATGCAAATCAATAACAGGAAAATCCAAGACTTTAGGTTTCTAGGTGGGCCCCGTCCGTATGTAGATTTAGAATCCTAGGCCAAGATGGCTGCTACCATGTGCTAAGGTCCAACAGGGAGAGAATGGAGAGGAGAGCAGAGGCAAAGGGTGAAGACAGAAAGAAAGAGAGAGAGAGAGAGAGAGAGAGAGAGAGAGAGAGAGAGAGCAGACTACTGCTTTTATAGATTTTTCAGCCCTGCCCACATCATTGGGGCTCTTTCTCTGAAGCCCCTTTTTCTTATCTTGTACTCTTTTGGGCAAATATATCCATTTCCTTTGGCTTTCAATATCACACTATAGCAATGATTATAACCACTTTTTGTTTGTTTGTTTGTTTGTTTTTGTTTTGTTTTGGTTGGGATTCCTGGAATCCCAAAAATGATGCTATACTGTGAATTGGCCGTTGAACCTAGGTCTGCTCATCACTTCAGCTAGAGGCAAGATTTGGGAAATATTGTTTGAATGATAAATGTTTGGAGGCGGAAACAGAAAGGCTGGTGACCAGCCACCAACCATCATCTGCCCCTTCCATGCTTGGGCCTAGCTGCCTGTCGGTTCCTTAGTAATATGTCTGCAAAGTCCTGGCAAGCCTGGAGTATCTTGAAAGCAATCTGAGAATTAAAAATATTTAGTCCCAAAAAGAATTTGTTTTATTAGACATCATAGAATTATACAATAAAGCTTGGGTAATGAGAACCATTTGTACAAAATCAACAGGAAGTGAGGGAAGGCTGATTCTGTGGGAGTGCTGGGCTAGATACTGTGGGAGGGAAAAAGCTTCCCTCCACGGAACACACAAGCATACACACACTCACACTCAGATATGAAACATTCAGATTTTCATACTGGTTAATTTAACAATCTCATTTACATTTCTACCCCAGGTTGAGTATTTTCTTAAGGCGCTTGGGAGGCAAAGACAAATTACTTAGATTGGGAAAGAATGCTGTTTTTAAATTAGATTTTAGTAATGAAGAATTGAAGAGGATCAATTGTTATTTGGGAACACAAAGAACACTATTTTTTAAGAGTTGCCAGTTCTCAATGTGCTTTCAAATGCACTTTTTTTAGCTCTCAGAGATTATCCCATTAACTGTCTACTTTCGAGATTTATTTTCTTCTTCAATTTAATTTTTATAGCAGCCCAAGTAAAATATGTTTTATTAAAAATTAGTAGCTCTTTATTTTGTGATAATATTGGACTAGATAACTGAGAGGTTTTTCTGGATTAAAAAACAGAAATACATGCTACTTATCTTGTAATGGCATTTCGATGATCTCCATTTTCTACCAATTTGACTATTGATATATGTAGTTGTAGCTGCTTTTCTGCTTTGGTAGGACAATTTCAAAATGCTTCAGTAATTCTCTTTTACTTACAAGAAAGAAACATAAAATGTTCTAAAAAGCTTTACGATTGCTTGCAAAAATAACAAGTTCTCTTGAAGTTCAAGTTGGAAGTATAGCTGAGGAAAAGCAATGGGGATGCACCATGTTCAATAACATTACTGTACCCCCAAGTCTTGCTATTCTCTTTGATAGCCAGGATAGGGATAAGAGGGACATATATATGTATGTATGTAAATATATATATTTACATATATACATGTAAAGTGACATATATATACATATATATATATGTCAGTTTGGTGTTATTAGAAGTTTCCTTGTGACCATAGCAGAAAGCTCTTAGAAATGACATTTTTCATAAACATTTTAATTGTGCACACTTAAGGCCAGATTTATTTGGGGTGTTTGGTTTGGGCCCACCGCTGGTGATGCTCAGAGATTACTCCTGTCTCTGGACTAGGGGTCACTTCTGCGGGTCTCAGGGGGACCATGTGCAGTGCTGAGGAGCACAGCCAGGTCTGCTGCACGCAAGGTCAGATCTTCTCTCTCTACCGCCTCTCCTGTCCCAAAGTGAGATATTTTTCTGTGATGGGATATTAAAGGTAAAGAGGCCCTAAACTAATGTCCATAATACTATCACTTGTATCACTTGTCTTCCTGTTGTTCATCGATTTTCTCGAGCAGGCACCAGTAACATCTCCCTATGTCCTGTCTCATGCTAGTGTAGCCCAAGGACATCTGCTCCCTCAAAGAACATAAAGAGTCTCAAACCATTCCATCAGGTCATGGGAATGAGGACTATAATCGTTACTGGTATTTGGCATATCAAATATGACACGGGTAGCTTGCCAGGTTCTGCTGTGTGGATAGGATACTCTTGTAGTCGCCTCTCATCTCATTCATTTATTGATGACCGGGCTTGTGATCAGCTCTTCTGCTGGGTGGAGCTCTGACGAGTGGGGAATAATAATATAAAACAATAATATAAAATATTATTATGTGTTATTATGTGTTAAATAACATCATTGATATGAGAAGATAATTCACAGGATGGAAAAGGAACTTGCAAATTGTAAATTCATAAGTATCTTGTACACAAAATAAATAAGAATTCTTACAACTCAAAAGGCAAAAATCCAGTTGAAAAGTAGGTCTGGAGCGATAGGGACAGCAGGTAAGGCATTTGCTTTGCACACGGCTTACATGAGTTCATTCCCCAGTATTCCATATGATCCCTTGAGCACCACCAGGAGCGATTCCTGAGTGCAGATCCAGGAGTGACCTGAGCATGGCCAGCTGTGACTTAAAAAAGCCAAAAAGCCAAACAGTAAAAAGAAAAGTATATAGACATTTCTTCAAAGAAACTACACAAAGAAATTTAATAAATACACTAAAATATGGACAATATCTTGCCAATCAGAACCACAATGAAATATTACTTCACATCAGCTAAAATATTAGGATATCAGTCTAAAAAATCAGACAAATATTGGTGACAATGTGGTGAAATTACAAGTGAGAATGTTAAATGGTGGCGTCACTTTTGAACATTTGTCAGTTTGTCACATGTTTAAGCTGAGTTACCATGTTACCCAGAGATTCCACTCCTAAGAACTGTCAACACAAGTCTACATAAAGAGTTATATGCAGAAGTTTATGGCAATGTCATTAATAATAGTATAGATAGAAATAGCCCAAATATCCATCAACTAATAAATGGACAGATGAACTGTGATATATCCATAGAATGGTATACTAACCAATGACATAAAAGAATACTAATTCATGCAATAACAGAGAAGACACTTGAAAATATTATACTAAATGAAAAAAGGCATCTACTAAGATAATATATTTTGAAGCCATTTTTAGGAAATTTCTAGAGCAGTAGTATACAATGACAGAATGTGTATTAAACGTTACCCAGTGTGGAAAGGGGATGAAAGACTACTTAAAGATGGGGGAGACTTTTTGCTAAGAAAATATTATTTATTTATTTTTTGCTTTTTGGGTCACACCTGGCCATAATTAGGGGTTACGCCTGGATTTGTACTCAGGAATTACTCCTATGATGCTTGGAGAACCATATAGGATGCCAGGGAATCAAACCCAGTCAGCCTCATGCAAGGCAAATGCCCTACTCACTGTACTATTGTTAAGACCCTACTTGGAAAACTTTAAATTGTGAGGGCTGCATATTTCTGTGAATATACTGAAATCCGTTGAATAGTGCACTTTAAATAGTAAATAGTATGGCATGTGAACTATACCTCAATGAAGCTAATATTTGTACATAGATATATTTATATAATGGGCATTTATTTATAATGTGATTATTGACATGAACTAATATATTCCTGGCTTTCCTGGCATTATGAATGCTATTGGACAACTCAGCCTTCCAAGGCTGAATTCTGCCATAATGCTAATGGTTTTCAGGGGAAGGAGATCTACCAACTTCTAGTGTAGACAGCACTCATGGACGAGAACTCTGTCATTCAGAATGATGTGCTTTTGCACTAGGGTGCCCAAAGTAGACAGCAGTAGCAGCAAGCCATGTATGGTGTGTTTCCAGGTGCAGGAGTGAGGAGCACTGGAACTCCTGAGGAGCCCACCGGAGTAGGCATGCAGAAAGGCACAGTGAGTCACCAAAGACTTCCATCATGGAAAAAAAACCCGATTTTTTCTGTTTTCTTTGGCCAAACAAAGCCAATAAATACCCAGTCAAATAATGGAAACACCACTGGGTAAGATCTTCCCATGGATGTAGTTCATGTCACAGATAATGCTGAGCGACAGAGATGAACAGTAGCTCAAGGCAAGCAAGAACTGTCTGTTAATTCCCCCCCATTTTTTTTTTTAACAATTTTTCAATGTACTCAAGGGTGTGTAGACGTTTAAAATAGCTCCTTTTCTTGGCTTATTTGTTGTCACTGGTGCCGACTGTGCCTGGTGTGGCAAATTAGCTTAACCCTCCCAGTCCACGCAGAATGCTTCCTCTGCTGAGGGCCTTCTCTACAGTCTCTACAGTTAGTTCAAAGATGAAGTGGACAGAAGGGCTGGTTGCCATTATTTCTGGTGCTTCCCTTGTGCCTTCAGATAGCCCAGCAACAGCACCTGCCAACTTCTGCTTCCTCCCTTCTGTTCCCAGCTGCAATCCTCATTAGTGTGGAATTGATTTCTGGGCTTGTAGCACCCGGTCAATGGCAGACCCCCGCCTCTCTCCCCCCCCAGTGCAAGGTAGAAAGCTGCAGTCCCAGTGGGGCGCTGTGTTTACTGTAAACCCATCCCGACTCCCCGCTGAGTGTTTGCACACAGCCCTGCCTCTTCAGCTCCCTTCCCCAGAACCAGGCTCCATAGTGAACTTTTTAGCAAAGTGCATTTGGGGGCATGAAAGATGAGTTCCAGAGGGACACTTTGTAGTTAGGAGAAAGTGGGACACCCCCAATCCTTCAACATGTATCACTTCTTAATGGTCAAGGGTGATGCTTAGATTTTATTTGACCGTGGAATTCTATTTCTAAATTCACCTATTATCTCTATTATCTAGAGATCACCAGGATTAGTTTCACTGGTGAAGAATGAGTCAGAAAAGGCCCAATTAGAGTGGTCAGCCCGTATGTAGTATGTTTTATCCCTCAAATTCAAAGCCCCCCTTTTAAATATAGTTCTAAAACATATTCCTCTACCTCCTGCCACACCAATTTCCAACCACGTAGATAAACGTTAGCACTTAAGAACCGAAGTCAGGCATGCATTTGGGTCCAAGGACTTCTTCCAGAATTTTGACACTGCTTTTCTAGCTCCTATCAATTTTAGTGAAAATTTCCATTTTGTTGCTTGCCAGGAATATGAGTGAACCGTCAGTATTATGTGTCTATCTAATTTTAAAAAGAAGGAAACACCACCCTCGAGCAGTAAGTCTTGGATTATGAGACCAGAAGGGAGCATTGGAGTTGCCTGGTCCTGCCACCCTCTCCACAGACGCTATTCAGGAGACGCAGAGAGGGCATGTTTAGCTGGCTCAGAGCCAGAGAGTCGAGTCATGGTGAAGACTACATGAAAGCCCGACCTTGGGAAGGAGGCTTTTGCCTTTCTGGCAAATTGAAAGAGATGCAAAATTATGTCAATGTTTCCAACACAGCGAACATGCAGTATGAGCATTGTAGTGGTGAAATACAAAGATATCCGCAAACCTTTGACTTTAGGTTATTGAATGGAAGGCTACATTTGCAGACCATGGGATATTGTTTATAGTTAAATATATAAATGCATTATATGTTAGGTATGTGAAAGTAGGTTTTAAGTTTATAATAGAAAGAGAGTTCTCTTGAATTCACATAAGCTCCTCAGGGTTCAGAATGCTGGAGACAGGGCAAATAGAGAAAAAAATTGAGTTAGGCAGCCTGGACTTGAGCTAGTTGTGTAGTTTTCTGGGGTGGGGAAGACTATTAATAGCCTCAGGTCAAATGACTGTTGATCAGATCAGCTCTTTCATAAGGGGTGGGAATGTGTATCAGAATTTTTAGAAACTGCATAAAATATCTTGTAAAATTGTTCATCTCTCTTCATTCTGAGTAAATGTTCTGTCAGTTATCTGATACCTACCTTAGTGCTCAAGCAAATGGGTCCTAGTTATGTAGCTTTCACAGAGTAGGTAGGATCATAAGTCACCGGAAAATTCTACCAAACATTACAATTTCGTGTACCAGCCTTCTAATAAAAAAAACCTCTAGGTTGTGGCTGGAGCCATAGTCCAGTGAGTAGGGCATTTGCCTTGCACGCAGCCAACCTGGGTTCACTCCCGGCATCCCATATGGTCCCCTGAGCACAGCCAGGAGTAATACCTGACTGAAGAGCCAGGAGTAACCCCTCAGCATTGCTGGGTGTGGCCCAAAAAGCAAAAAACTAAAAATATCTCTTGTCACTTGTCACTTGTCTTCCCGTTCTTCATTGATTTGCTCGAGCAGGTACCAGTAACATCTCCATTCATTGGGAATGAGGGCCATTATTGCTACTGTTTCTGGAATATTGAATACACCATAGGTAGCTTGCCAGGCTCTGCCATGGTTCTGGGTTCTTCCCAGGGGGCCCAGAACTAAAAAATATTTTATAAAAAAAAAAAAAAAACCCTCTAGGTTGAAGAGCACTGACTTTCCATGTATATAAACCCCGTAAGGGAAGATTCATGATAGAATCTGAACTTTTAAAGAGGCTGGTGAATGGGATTTTAAGGTCGCTTGGAAATGATGATAGAAGAGAGTTGCTCCAAGGTTGGTCCCCACACGTGGTTTCAGAGAAAGGTTGTATATCCTGTACTGGAGCAGACACTGATAGGGAATCACTATCACTATCACTGTCTTCCCGTTGATCATCTATTTGCTAGAGCGGGCACCAGTAATATCTCCATATGTCCTGTCTCATGCTA